>CAJQZJ010004763.1:2554945-2700490 GCA_907164525.1 Lophiomys imhausi
ACACACACACACACACACACACACACACACACACACACACACACACAAACTTCCATCCCATCTTTTGGGAACGAGATGTAAACATTTTTGGGTACCCTTCAAAAAATGAGATATTGGCCAATTCCTGGGAAAGTTACCTATAGCTTTTGTTGTCCAGTCTCTGTAGGATCGATCGATCATTTTTTGGACTAGTGCTTTTAAAAATGATTTGCATGCAAAGTTTTTAAGAAAACAGTGATTGAAGCAGTATGTTAGGATGAATCTTCTGGCCCATTTGTCTTGTTGTTATTGTCATTCAGTCCCTGGCTCTGAAAATAAAATTTTTCTCTAAATTTGAGCAAATGGAAGGCATAGAACAACTTTGTAAGTCTATTTTAAGGCATAAACTCTGTCCATCCTGGATAAAAGATTGGAATATTATGAACACCATCCTAGATAAAAGATTGGAATATCATGAAAACCATAAACTCTGTCCATCCTGAATAAAAGATTGGAATATCATGAAAACCATAAACTCTGTCCATCCTGGATAAAAGATTGGAATATCATGAAAACCATACTGGAGAAATGGCTCAGCCGTTAAAGGCTAGGCTCACAACCAAAATACTCTTACCATGCGAAGACATTCATATTTCAGCTAATGGGAGGTTCTCCCTGGTCAGATCTAATCTTTATAAGTTTTGTTGGTAACCACATTTTTTCATTCCCTGTAGACACATGGGCATAACCACGACTCCATCTTAAAACCATTGCAGGTTTCCACTCTAAGGTTAACATATCCTTATAATATATTGGTTGATTTAATTCTTCAGTTTTTTGTATAACCCAGTGTCTCTCAGCTGCAGTGGTACCCTTTTCACCAACATTTAGGAAATTCAAAGTTAGCAATGCATTGTGTAATCTATCCCTGGGATTCTTTAATTCCCCCTTTTGTTTAAAAAGTATCTCTTTTAAGGTACGATTAGCTCTTTCTACAATTGCTTGTCCTGTAAGATTGTGTGGTATACCAGTAACATGTTTTTTATTATAATATGCAAAGAATTGCTTCATCTTATTAGATACATACATAGGAGCATTATCAGTCTTAATTTGTGCAGGTACACCCATAAATGCCATTATTTCTAATAAATGCACAATAACACAATCAGCTTTTTCAGAACTTAAAGCAGTTTCCCATTGAAACCCTGAATATGTATCAATGGTATGATGTACGTACCTTTGTTTTCCAAATTCTGCAAAGTGAAATACATCCATTTGTCAGATTTCATTCTTTTTAGTATCTCTAGGGTTACTACCAGCAGGTAATGGAGTTTGATTATACAGAGAACATGTAGGACATTTTTTAATTATTTCCCTGGCTTGTTGCCAGGTAATAGAGAACTTTTTTTTTTTTTAAACCTGAACTGTTAACATGATGTTTCTGATGAAATTTTGAGCCTTCCAACACATTTCCTATAAGTAATTGGTCAATTTGTTCATTTCCTTGTGCCAGTGAACCTGGCAAACCTTGCTGATTTTGTCTGTCTTACAACCTGCCATTACCATTTTGTTAGCATCAGTATAGAAGGTTGTTGAATCAGGAATTGGTGTTCCCTTTACAATACGAGGAAGAATCCACATTGGGCGCCATATGTAAAAAGAAAAATATGGCTAATTAAACTATTTAAACAGTATTTATATTATTGTTAATTGGATTGGCAGCCATTAATTCTTATCCAGACCTTATAAATGAGCACACAGAGACCACGTGGATTTTAACAAGCCTTGGTCTGAATTGTGTATTCCTGGCACATCTAAGCTAGCTCTTAATTCTACTACCCAAATATGTCCCCATATATACATACGTTCCCTTGGACTGCCATTTTCCATGCTATGCCGATGTTCCTGGCCATGTGGAATGAGGTTCTTTTTCCTAACCCATGGTGTGTGTCTTCCTTCCTGCTGCTCATGGCTGGAATGCTTGAATCCTCTGTCTAAAGCGCAGGCTTCCTGCTCTAATCCCAGGACGTCCCACCTTTCTCTGTCTTTGCCCAATCTCCGGCCTCGGCATTTTATTTAACCAATCAGAGTCAATGTAAGTAACAGACAGCAAGCAGGACCAATTAATTAACATTTAGAATGCTTAACACTACCCCAACAGGAATCTTTACTCTCCCCCTGGACACTCCTGATTCTTTTGGGAAGGCCACAGCCATCTTACTGCACCATGCCCTGAAATCTGCGCATCACATGTTTCAGAACACAGGCCACCCTGGAGACAGACACATCCCTTTAAAATGTTAGGCAGTCCTACAGTACAGCTTTCTCATCTTTCTAGAGAAATTCTTTATACTAGATAAATTTAAATTCAATCTCATATTTCTGTAACTTGATAAAAAGATTAGAATTAAGCTATGAACCAAGTCCTGTCCCCAAATATGAAATGGAATACTAATGTTGAAGTGAAAATAAGGTGATTGCTACTTCTCTAATGTAAGAACTGAACAGAAATGCAGAACTAAGGTAGGATATAGGTGGAAATTTGAGTCTAGCCTGGTTTTCATAGCAAGTTCTGGTCCAGCATGGTCTACTAAGTGGAGTAAAACTCTCTCACTTGTTCATGCATCTTAAAAAGAAGTAGAAGGAGGAGGAAGAGGGAGAGGAGAAGGAGATGTAGAAAGAGGAGGTTAAAGAGGAAGTTTGACTATTCCAAGGCAGCATGTTATGGAGCAGTCAGATACCCACGAACAGGTCATGCAGATATCTCAGCTAGTGTCAGACATACAGCATCAGTTGCTAGACATACAAGGAAACGCAGCTTCCACTGATTCCATCTCCTCCTTGTAATGTTAATGTGTCAGTTATTTAGTTTTCCCAGCAAAACAAGCCATGTCTGCTGAGTCCTATTCAAATTTGTGAGGCACAAGATCTATGAAGGTAAAAGAAAAATGTTTTAAATAGTTATGTTTTCAAGTATTTCATTACACAGTATATGGGCTTGAGTCATCTTAGATTATATTACAAGTTTTCCAGGACAGAGAAAATATTACAGTTATTATGCTCCTGGATAGTTGTCTGTAGCAAATGAGGGTGGAAAACTGTTCTCCTCTTATATCCCCTTCTGCCAGCCCAAGATCTGCACACTCATGTCCAAAGAAGACCTTCATACATGACGAGCCTATAGCAACTCTTCCCTGGGGAGAATAAAGCACTTACAAGCTGGCTAAACTTATTTTCTACTATTTTCAAAATTAGCCACAAAATTATCATAAATTTACATGATTCAAGTCAACGACTTGAACGGGAAACATTTCTAAAATCTCTTAACTAAAGGTAGTATACTAGACCATCTCAACATTATTTCTAAAATTAAATTTCGAAACTCAAATGCAAATGTGCTACAGATACATTCTGTTCACTTTTGTCATTAAAAAAAATCTCTCTTGAGGCCTCTTCAGATCTCATTATAGAAAATGATAGAATTAAACAGGGTCTTAGAGGTTCATTAGGAAAATGTCGTTTACTAATTATAATTTATTTCTTTCCAAAAGTTAATAGGAATAATCTATTTATTTATAACTGTAGAACTCAGAGGTGTTGGGGTAGTGTAAAGCATTCTAAATGTTAATTAATTGGTCTTGCTTTCTGTCTGTTACTTACATTGATTCCAATTGGTTAAATAAAATGCCGAGGCCTGAGATTGGGCAAAGACAGAGAAAGGTGGGACTTTCTGAGATTAGAGCAGAAAGCCTGTGCTTTAGACAGAGGATTAAGGCATTCTAGCCAGGAGCAGGAAGAGGCACACACCATGGGTTAGAGAAAAGAACCTCATTCCACATGGCCAGGAACATCAGCATACCGTGGAGAATGGCAGTCCAAGAGGTCGTATGTATATATGAGGTCATATTTGGGTAATAGACTTAAGAGCTAGCTTAGATGGGCCAGGATTGCAAAACTCAGGCCAAGGCTTGTTAAAATCCACATGGTGTCTCTGTGTGCTCATTTTTAATGACTGCTTAAAGATTAATGGCTGCCAAACCAATTAATAATAATATAAATACTGGTTAAATATTTAATTAGCCATATTTTTATTTCTACACAGAGGATTTTCATTAGTCTGTTATCTAGGATCCAACTGCATTCTTAGGGAAAATGATAAGAATAATGATGTGGCGATTGAAATGAGAATGGCCGCCAAAAGCCCATATAACTGAGTGCTTTGCTCCAGTTGGTGGAATTGCTTTGGGAAGGGTCAGCAAGTATGGCCTTGTTGGAGTAGGTGTGTCATGGAGGGATGGATTTTTAGGTTGTAAAAGCTCAAGCCAGGACCAATCTCTTTCTCTCTGCTTCCAATTTGCAGAAAAGATATTAAGCTCTCAGCTACTGCTTTAGCAGCATGTCTGCCTGCCTGCCACCATCCTGCCCACCATGATAGTTATGGACTAATGTTCTGGAACTGCAAGCAAGGTCCCAGTTGAATGCTTCCTTTTATAAGTTCCCTTGGTCATGGTGTCTCTTTACAGCAATAGAAAAGTAACTAAGACAAATGAGAATTACTACAGCACTTTAAATTTATAGAGAACATTTTATATGACAATTTTATTCCAAATTGTTTTGCATGTGTGCTGTACCTTTTAATAACTCTATCACACCTGTGAGGTAAGCATTAGATAGTTTGGAAGAATGCGTATTTACATTTTGGTAACAAGATAAATGAGAGGTTATAATATATTCTAGGCTTTACAAATAGTGATGTGTAGCAACAAAATGAACGCAGCCCATCCAACTGTGAAGCACTTATTCTTCTGCTTAGATTTTGTGAAAATGAAAGATTTCCTGGGAAGACTTTTGTTTTGGTTGTTCAAAGATTATTTACATCAAAATCATATTCATAATGATCAAAAATTTACAAAATGTGGAAGTAAGATAATATTTTCAAGGAAATATCTTTTAAAACTCAAATTTAAACTTTCAATACAAAAACTATGTCAACTTTATTGAGGTCACATGAATGATTTTGCCTAGCCTTTACTAAGCATAAAATCAATTTGGTTAGTGTAATTTTTTTTTTTTAATCCGTGAACTGATGTATATTAAGGTGTGAGCAGATATTTCTCTTCCCAGGCACTAGTACCTTTGATTGACCCACAAAAAGATATGAGGCTGATTTAAATGCAGCATGAATATAATGTTTATTCATAGTATGGACTTAAGGGAGTTTAGACAGAATATATAGCAGATGAAATTATTTGAAGTCAGGAGATAGTTGTATCAGATATATAGTCACTCACAGTAGCAAAGCAGTTAGTTTTGCTAACATTTATGATGGATTAGGCTACACTGACAAAAATAAGCATTTTGAAAGGTTACATATGTGGATTATTTTTACAATGACAAATGTTACTTTATGCTTCAATATATGGCAGAGGCTGCTTTCTATAGTATTGTTACTTCCACATTACTATTCCCACAAAATAATTTAAAATTCTCACTGGGTATTAAATCATGTCATGTCATGCCAGGGATTTCAAAATACTTTGATATTTGTTTTTGTTATGTAAAAATGTTTGTTTTGTTTTTGACTTAATTCTTTCTTTCCTTTTTCTGTTTTTTGAAACCAGTTTTCACTATGCCTACCCTACTGGCCTAGCACACACAGAGACCTACCTGTCTCTGGCTCTAGGGCACTGGGATTATAAATGTGCATCACTATACCTGGCATCTTTTAATCCTAATACACATTATTATACTGCAGAATTTCTTGTAAATTATGAGAAATGATTATTATATGTAATTAATTGGAGAATTATTATTAATGTAATACCTTAAATATAAACAGCATCAATTCAAAGCCCTAATAGCTAACTCAGGAGAAAAAAAATGGAAAAAATATATTCTGTGCATCTATTTAAACACACACAAATACACACATATATGAGCATTCAAATGAAAGTCTTCCAAATGATTATATAACTATATACATATAATTATTATATATGTATATGTATGTGATTAACAAATCCAATTATACTCTTATTTTGAAAGAGTGATAAGCTGCCTTATATTTACTCAAGGGCTCTACCTATGTAATATATTTGAAAATTCATAAATGAATTAGTTAAGGCATCAAAGACACCACAGAATAAACACTGAAATTTATTGATGGCACATTGAGGGATGGAGATGTAAACTTCCTTGTGGATTAGTGATGACCAAAACCAAGCTCAAATATGAATTCTCCATTCTTCTCCCTGTGCCTTTCTGACTGCAGTCTCTGGTTACTGGCATGTCTGTAGACTGTCTTCTGTGTGTCTGATCTTTCTGCCCCCATTTCATGTGTTTTGTGCCTATGTTTGTTTTGTGTCTATGTCTCTGCCTAACAAAGGGCTTTACTCTGTATTTATTGAATAGCACAGAAAGCAAGGGCATTGTATGGGGGAATAAATAAGGATTTCTTTTTTTTTTCAGAAATCTCATGTTTTATGGGAAGAAATAACTTTACCAAAACTGACCCAGAACACCACTCACAACCTCACGCAGATGTTATCTTGCATACACGTGTTGCTCCCAACATTTATTGTGGATATTTGCTTTGTTTGAGGTGTTTTTCTACCTGTTGACTTCAGAAAATCCTTACCAACACACACAATTATGGATCTGGGGAATGGGAGAGTATGTAACTTAAGATTGCAGTGGTGTACTTGGCTTATATGGTAATTGCTCTCTTACAGACAGGTAAAGTTGAACCACACAGTAGGACAGCAGGTTAAGTATACAGCCTTAAATGATCTCAAGGCATATTATTATCTTGGCTGCAAGGTCTAGAAAAACTTCATTCTCTTCAAAGGCAAGAGATATTTTCAGAAAAATATATTCCAACACATAAATAGAAAGATACTAACAATGTTTCAATACTTGTCAGAGATGTTATAAATGGGGATACTAAATGCTATAATTTATGGTATTTCAGCAAAACAATTACCTATATAGCATTTTTAAAATTGGCTATTCTATTTTCACATTGCTACAATTAATAAGGCGGCTAGTATTTATACATTGGTTCTAAAATAGAAGTTAAGATATGGAAATGACTGAACTCCTTGTGCACATAAAATTTTCTTGCTTGCAAAAATTTAATATTACTCAATTTTTACTTTCCTTCTTGTTTTTTTTTAATATCTCCATCTCTTCCCTTAGGGAGCATCATTTCACTGCTGTTTGGAAATTAAAAAAGACTATTGCTTCTGTCACTTTTGGTACTCTCTTCTCAACGTGGTGCCTTTATTTCTTCAATGTTAAGTTATCAGTGTGTGCACGCATGCATATGCACATTTGTGTATGTGAATGTGCATACACACATTCCATGGTCTGTGTGTATCAGTTATCAGTTCTCATTTTCCATCTACTTGGGGACAAAATCTCTTGTTCTCAGCTGAGACCCTTTGTTCTCTACATCTCACTTTGATATAGGGATCCCAGATGTATGATATTAGCTTCATGTGGAATCTGGGATTTTAAACTCAGTTCAGTAGTTGCACACTAAGTATTTTGACCACTGAGCCATCTCCTCAGCCCTAAATTGTTCTTTTTCTTTCCACTCAAATTTATGAATTCCTCTCTTTTCTTGTCTACTTACTCTATTTGTTCTTATCATACATGACTTTACTTGCTCTTGAGAAAATTCACTATAATGAAACACCTCAAGTACTTGTTAAAAAATTTATTTATTTATTCCTTAAGGTTATATCTCCATCATATTGCCCTCTTTCCACCCTTCCCAGTCCCGCCCTTCCACCCTCTACCCCCTAACCCTTCCATCCCACTCCTCTGGAGTGGAGTGTCCCTACATAACAGTCCCTCACCCTAGTTCAGAAGTCATATGAGGACCAAGAGCCTCCTCATACACTGGGGGCCTATAAGGCAGCACCACTAGGGCAAAGTGTCTCATTGACAGGGAAAAAAAAGAAAAAGTCTATGTCCATGGTCCCTTTGGTGCATTGGTTGTAGTTTAGATATCCTGTACTATATAGCTAAAATCCAACTATAAGTGAATAGATGCCATGTGCATCCTTTGGAGTCTGGGTTAGCTCACTCAGGATGAGCTTCTCTAGTTCCATCCATTTGGCTGCAAATTGCATAATTTCATTGTTTCTGATAGCTGAGCAGTATTCCATTGTGTAGATGTACCACAGTTTTTTAATCCATTCTTCGGTTGAGGGATATCTGGGCTGTTTCCACTTTCTAGCTACTAGAAATAAGGGCTGCTACGAACATAGATGAGGAAACTTCTTTGTGATTTGGTGAGGAGTCATTTGGATGTATGCCCAGAAGTGGTATGGCTGGGTTCTGAGGCAGAGCTATTCCAAGTTTTCCTTGAACTCATTGGCACAGGTGACAACTTCCTGAACAGAATACCAACAGCTCAGGACCTAAGGCCAACAATCAATAAATGCGACCTCATGAAACTGAAAAGCTTCTGTAAGGCAAAAGACACTGTCATTCAAACAAAACAGCTTCCTACAGATTGGGAAAAAATCTTCACCAACCCCACATCTGACAGAGGGCTAATTTCCAAAATTTACAAAGAACTCAAGAAATTAAATGCCAAGAAACCAAATAATCCAATCAAAAAATGGGGAAAATAGCTAAACAGAGAATTCACAATGGAGGAATCCCTAATGGCTGAGAGACACTTGAAGAAATGCTCAAAAACCTTAATCATCAGAGAAATGCAACTCAAGATGACTCTGAGATTCCATCTCACAACTGTCAGAATGGCCAAGATCAAAAGCTCAAATGACAGCACATGCTGGCGAGGGTGTGGAGAAAGGGGAACCCTCCTCCATTCATTCATTGCTGGTGGGAGTGCAGGCATGTGCAACCACTATGGAGGTCAGTCTGGGGATACCTTAGAAATCTTGGAATAGCTTTGCCTCGGAACCCAGCCATACCACTCCTTTATTTCTTTAAGAGATTTATTCATTTCCTCTTTTAAGGCCTCTATTATCATTATAGGGTTTAATTTAAGGTCATGTTCTTGTGCATCAGTATTGTTAGGATAACCAAGACTTGCTGTAGCACCATAGTTGTGCACTATTGCCCTGACCCTTATTGGTTGTGTTCTTACGCTGGCCTTTGGCCATCTGTTCATGCTTTGCTGGTCCTGGCTGTTCTTTGTGTAGTGAGCCTGAGCATTCCTATGGTGTGAATCTGGGTGTTCCTGGTGCCACAGGGTTGAAGTAGGCCCGTGGAGCTCTGTTTGAACAGTAGACCTCAGAGGGAAAACACCAAGCCCAGGGCACCTGGAGGTACCCCAAGGGACTCTGAATTCTCCAGGTGTTAGAGGCCTGGATGTTGCTGATGTAGCAGACCTAGTGTCAGCCTGGATATTCCTGTTGCAGCTATTCTTGTGGCATTTGTTGGAGCAGTGGTCCCACAATTAAGGAGTTTCCTGTTGCAGCAGGCCTGGGCATTCCTTTTGTATCCTGCCTGGTGACCTCTAGATATTCTGGAAGTTGCAGGCCAGGTGATCCCTGGTGGAGCCTGTTTGGACATCCTCAGTGGATGTACCTAAGTGTTCTTGAGGTTGTAGGCCTGTTGACCTGAGGCGGAGCTAGTTAAGTAGATTAGTCTAGATGTTTCTGGTGTATCAGGCCTAGGCATTCCTGATGTTGCAAGTCTGGATATCCCTGATATTGCATCCCTGGGGACCCCAAGTGGTGCATGTCTCTGGAAGATGGAGCTGGTTGCTCCTGCAGCTGTAGGTCTGGCAATGCCAGGTGGCACAAGTCCAGGAGTTGGATCTAGATGCTCCTGTGAATTGAGATTTAAGGCCTGTATACTACTGAGGATGAAGGTCAAGGGATCCCCGGTGGCCCAGGTCCAGAAGATGGAGCTTGAAGGGACTGCCCAGAAAGAAATTGTAGAAGACATCAGAAGATGGAAAGATCTCCCATGCTCATGGATTGGAAGGACCAACAGTAAAAATGGCCCTCTTACCAAAAGCAATACATAGATTCAATGCAAATCCCATCAAAATCCCAACACAATTCTTTACAGACCTTAAAAGGACAATGTCGCGTCCCCCCTTGACCAGCAAGGAATGACGCAACTCACAAAACTCTTCTCCAGCAGTTTATTCAGGTCCCTTGAAAACAGTCTTCCGAATTCCGAATAATGGGGCAGACCCAACCCACAGGCTAAATACTAAATGAACAGCCAGTCAAGTAAAGCCAAGTGGTGCTATCTTAGAGGCCCATGTATGTGGAAGCAAGCCAGATCAGCGGTCTATGCCAAATATGAACTTATTATCATAGAGAGCGCTCACCGTCGGGCTGGTGGAAGGTGGAGACCAGCGCCATCTTTAGGGTGCGGCACTTCGCAGCTCTCTACAGTTCCACCTTTTTTATTTTTTCTAAAGTTGGTAAAAGTCCCTGGAAAGGCTTCGTAATCCCTCTATCTGGGGATCTCACGGTGGGCCTGAGCCTGTAGGAGGGCGGTGCTCAAACTCTTACCCGTCTCTGGGTCAGCCTCCCCACTCGGGACTGCCCTGTCTTAGGTGGCCGAGACTTACCCGTCAACTCCGTCACTGACTTGCCAGACCCTAATATCCGTGGAACGAATTCCTCAGTGGGCAGGGACTATGCTTAGTGAAGATTTACTTCACGGCAGCGAGCCATGCCTGAGGGGACTGGCCCGCCTCAATGGCAACAAGGGCTTGTATAATTATGGCTACATTACGCTTTTGTGTGGCTCTCATTTTGTAGATGCACCATAGGCAAACCAGAGAGGCTAGTATCATTAGTATCGCCAAAGAGCCTATGCCCGCCCACTCCTTAAGATGATCCATAGCTGTCTGTATCCAGGAAATCAAGCCAGTAGCCAGGCTCAGATCCACCCGAGTGGAGTTGATGTGGATGATTGTCGCTCTCAGCTCTCTCATCAAATTTTCAAATTCAGCTGACCAATCCTGTAAGAGGAACTTTGACAATTGTCCAGACAAATTAGCAGCCTTTGTAAAATTTTGATATTGTACAGAAGTAACACACAAACCTTGCAATTTCCACTCACACCCCAATTGTGCTAGTTGCCAAAGAGAATCAATCTGTTCTTGTATTAAATCTATACGTTGATTAACTATCATAAGACCTCCTTTGAGATGAGAATTCATAGAGGTCTGAGTATCCAATGCCTGTGCCACAGTGGCTGAGATGTTATTCAGGGCATTGGCAGTCTGTATAGAACTAGACAAGGCAATAGCTGAGGCAGTAGCTCCCACAGCAGCAACAGTGATAGCAGTAACAATAGCTGCAGTGATGTCAAAATCTCTTTTAAACCTGAATAGCATCATGGTATTTAGGGGCCTCTACAGGAACTGGTACATATCGAGGCATTCTAGTCACCACAGCCACAGGAAAGGCTGTGGCATTCCAGCATAGGGCATAAAAACATGTGCCTGGAGTGCATACTAACTTTTCTTCACCCAAGGATGCACTCCCATTACTTACAATCCACAGAAAAGGAGGCCAGAGACATACTGGCAAAGCTGAAAAGTTCTTGTTGCGGTAAGAATGAAACAAAGAATTCCAAGTACCAGAGCCACTACTGCTAGAGAAATCCAATCTGGTAGCAGACCCTAGGGAAAAATTACCTCTTTGATAAATTCCTCCCCCTAGCATAATGACAGGTCCCAAGTCCATGCAACTTCCATTTACTCCACACAAAAGCCACAAATCAAAAGGATTGGTGGCAGTCTGCTGAGGATCCCTAGTAGATATATCAAGCATTCCTGTACAAGACTTATTCACTATATTACTAATCATGGGGCTAAAGGAAAAATAATCTTATTGAACCCAAACTGCTCTGCGCTCCTGACATACTCACTGCTACTATCACCAGGATCCTTAGGAAGGTCTTCATGACGAATCTTCCTCACAAGGCATTCAGGCACCCACACTGGATCTTGTTGATCCTGAGGAAAAACACAAACAGACCCTCTCGCCCATGTTAGCACGGGGTCAGGCCCCCGCCAAGAGCCTGTCAAAATATCCTTCCACTTCACCATGCTTTTAGGTGAACCAAGGGAATCCTGATGTCTGTCCGCTGCTGAGCGTCCTTGAGCATCCAAATTGAAAAAATTTAAAGTAAATAAGGCTAAAGACATTCTCTCCTTGGGGGTACGGCCTTGGCCTATTCCCCCTTTTTGTTTTTGCAAGCATTCTTTCAAGGTGCGATGAGCACGCTCCTCAATTCCTTGTCCTTGAGGATTGTATGGTAATCCATGATTAAGCTGTACCTCCATCTGGTTACAGAAGGAGACAAAGGACTGAGCCGTATAGGCTGGTCCATTGTCCATTTTTAGCTGTTGTGGTTTTTCCCATGCAGCCCAGGCTTCTAAGCAATGTCCTATGACATTGCGAGCCTTTTCTCCACTCATAGGTGTAGCATGTATGATACCTGAGCAGGTATCCACAGATACATGAATATATTTTAATGTTCCAAACTCTGAAATGTGGGTAACGTCCATTTGCCAGATTTTAAGTGGCATCAACCCTCTAGGGTTCACTCCCACACTGGGAGGATGATGATGAATCACACACTGAGGACAGTCCGAAACTACTTGTCTAGCATCTGCTCTAGACAAGTGAAATTTCTGCTGTAGAGTTTTTGCATTTACATGAAATAATTGGTGAAACTGTCTGGCTTGATCCAGGAATGAGCTCCAAAAAATGCATGTCATCCTGGTCCATTGATCAACTTTATTATTACCCTCACTTAATGGTCCAGATAATCATGTATGTGCTCTGATATGTTGAATATAAAAACACCTTTTTCTCTGCCAAATTAAAACTTGTAACTCTTGTAATAAGGCACATACAGTGCTACTATTCTTAATAGGACCTGCTAATTCTAATACTTTCACTGCGTTGACCACATAGACTGAATCTGAAATCAAATTGAATGCAAATTGACATCTTTTAAACACCTCAATTACTATTTTCAATTCTACTATTTGTGGGGAGCCCGGTTAAAATTGACATAACACGGGCTCTTGTCTTTCTATCAAATAGGCTCCACAGCCTGTCTTTGAGCCATCAGTAAACACATTTGGTGATCCTTGAAGTGGTACTGCTGAAGTAACCTTAGGGAATATCACTGGGTGCTCCTTAAAAAATAATAGCAATGGATGTTTAGGATAATGGTTATCAATCACTCCTTCAAAGCTACATTGCAATATTGCCCAGTCATCTACAGTGCCACACAAAATCTTAATTTGATAACTGGAATAAGGCACTATTATACTGGCAGGAGCAACTCCAAAAGACTGCAAGCATTGTTGGATACCATTCAAGGCTAAAGCAGCAAGTGCAGTGGGATAATGTTCTATTCTGTTCTTACTTGTGTCCACATCCCCGGGCAGAAAGATCTCCCTACTTTCAGGGACTGAACTGGCTGCTCTGTCTGAGTGGCTTCTGGAGATGGGGGAGGAGTTGAAGGCGCCATGGCAACGGCTTTGTTTACACCAGCTGCGGCCAGCGTGGCTGAAGGCGCTGTAACAACGACTCCACCCACTCCGACTGCCGCTGACGTGTCAGGCGCCATGGCAACAGCTCCACCCATACCGACTGCCGCTGACGTGTCAGGCGCCATGGCAACAGCTCCACCCATACCAGCACAGGCGGCCCCGGACCTGAGGGCTCTATCCGGGTGCAGTCAGAACTCTTCCTCAAAGATGACTTCTCCATTTTCTTTGTTAACCTTTTAAGTTTCTCTTTAGACTCTGAGCTATCCTCTTCCAAAGTATCTTTCCCAGATTTGACCAAGCGCTCCTCTTTTAACTGTTCTAAAGTCTTTTGTCCTTTTTCCACTGTCTTGCAATATCTCTGATCTCCTAAACAACTCCGAACAAGACTCCAAATAGGCCGTGCTCCTCCCTGCAATGTACTTTGCTCCCAGGCAGAATCCAAGATCTCTCCCAAGCTTCTCCCAGCAACTGATAAAGGCAAGGCCAGCATTCGCTCCATTTCTGTGACGCACTCTCTGCTTTCCTCACCTTGCTCTGCCAGTTGTGTCTTCTACTCGTCCGAATCACGGAACTTTATTGCTCCCTCCCGGAGACCTTATTGCCTCTTTACCAAGGTCCTTATTGCTCCCTCCCGGAGACCTTATTGCCTCTTTACCAAGGTCCTTATTGCTCCCTCCCGGAGACCTTATTGTTCGCAACTTCCCGCGAAACTTTACCTTTTGTTCGCTATCTCCGCGAAACTTTACCTTTTGTTCGCTATCTCCGCGAAACTTTACCTTTTGTTCGCAATCTTCGCGAAACTTTACTTTTTGTTCACTATCTCTGTGAAACTTTATTGTCCTGATTTATCCCAGGAACTTACCAACGCGTTGCCCCTGACTGCAGGAGTTCTGAGTCTTTTCTGGGTCCCCGTATGGGCCACCACTTTGTCGCGTCCCCCCTTGACCAGCAAGGAATGACGCAACTCACAAAACTCTTCTCCAGCAGTTTATTCAGGTCCCTTGAAAACAGTCTTCCGAATTCCGAATAATGGGGCAGACCCAACCCACAGGCTAAATACTAAATGAACAGCCAGTCAAGTAAAGCCAAGTGGTGCTATCTTAGAGGCCCATGTATGTGGAAGCAAGCCAGATCAGCGGTCTATGCCAAATATGAACTTATTATCATAGAGAGCGCTCACCGTCGGGCTGTGGAAGGCGGAGACCAGCGCCATCTTTAGGGCGCGGCACTTCGCAGCTCTCTACAGGACAATTCTCAACTTTATATGGAAAAATGAAAATCCAGGATAGCAAAAAAAATCATGTACAATAAAAGAACCTCTGGAGGTATCATCCTCCCTGACTTCAACCTTTACTACAAAGCAATAATAATAAAAACTGCATGGTATTGGAATCAAAAAAGACAAGGTGACAAATGGAATTGAATGAAAGATCCAGAAATAAACCCAATCATCTACAGACACTTGATTTTTGACAACGATGTCAAAACCATACAAGGGGAAAAAGATCTTCAACAAATGGTCCTTGTCTAACTGGATGTCTACATGTAGAAGAAGGCAAATAGATCCAAATTTATCATCCTGCATAAAAGTGAAGTCCATGTGGATCAAAGGCCTCAACATAAAACCAGATACACTAAATCTAATAGAAGAGAAAGTGGGGCAAAAGTTTTGAACTCACTGGCACAGGAGACAACTTCCTGAATAGAATACCAGTAGCTCATGTACTAAGATCAACAATTAGTAAATGGGACTTCATGAAACTAAAAAGCTTCTGTAAGGCCAAGGACACTGTCATTAGAACAAAACAGCAGCCTCTGGATAGGTAAAAACTATTCACCATCACCACATTTGATAGAGGGCTAATATCCAAAATATATAATACTCAAGAAATTAAACAGCAACAAATCAAATAATCCAATCGAAAAATGGAGTTCAGAGATAAACCAAGAATTCACTACAGAGGAAACTTTAGTGGCGGAGAAATACTTAAAGAAATGCTCAACATCCTTAGTCAAAAGGGAAATTCAAATAAAAACGACTCTGAGATTCCATCTTATGCCCACCAGATTGGCTAAGATCAAAAACTCAAATGACTGCACACGCTGATGAAGATGTGGAGAAAGGGAACACTCCTTCATTGCTAGTGGGAGTGCAAACTTGTACACCACTCTGGAAATCAGTCTGGCATCTTCTAAGAAAACTGGAAATAGATCTGCCTCGAGACCCAGCTATACCACTATTGGGCGTATACCCAAAACACCCACTACCAAATCACAAGGACATTTCCTCAACTATGTTTGTAGCAGCTTTACTCATAATAGCCAGAAACCGGGAACAACCCAGATATCCCTCAACCACAGAATGGATAAAGAAACTGTGGTACATGTACACAATTGAATACTACTCTGCTATCAGACATAAGGGTATCATGAAATTTGCAGGCAAATGGATGGAACCAGAAAAGATAATCCTGAGTGAGCTAATGCAGACCCAAAAAGACACACAGGGTATTTACTCTTTCATAAGGGGATATTAACAAATATGTAAAGGATCATCATGCTACAACCCACAGACCCGAAGATAGAAACCTAGCATAACTATCCTCTGAGAGACCCCACCCAGCAGCAGATAGAAACAGGTGCTGAAACATTAGTGGAAGGAAGAGCCTTCCACATTATTTTTATATAAGAAATATTAATAGAATAGACTGACAATAATAGTTTGGGAGATTACAGATCTGTCTCTACAGAAGGGGAAGTTCTGGGAGTCTTGTAGAAGAGAGGGAAGAAGAAGAGAGGGATCTGGAGGGGACAAGAACTCCAAATAAAGACCAACAGAACCAAACAACCTAGGCCCTGGAGGCTTACAGAGTCTGAAGCACCAACCAAAAAGCATATATAGTCTGGACCTAGGCACCCTACAAATATGTAGCTGATAAGCAGCTTGTTCTTTATGCAGATCTCTTAGCAAGTGGAGGGGGAGTGCTCTCTGACATGGACTCTGTTGTCTGTTCAAGGAACACTTTACCCTAGCTGGGCTCAGTGGAGAACAACTAACTGGGAAGAATGTCACTTCAGGGAGGTCTTTGTTTTATAGCTCAGCACTCAACTCACTGTACTCACAGGGGAAGGGTAAGCATACACCGAAATCTGTGATGCATAATTTTCTCGAGTCAAAGAGAAACCCCAAAGAGAATCTGATGAGTTATGCACACTCTGGTTTTTCACCAGAGTGGATATGTTTGCAATGAGATAGAAAATGCCATTATACATATTGTGGATGGGGCTTTTTGAAAAGCAAAAGAGATCACAGCACACATCCCTGGATCTTGCAGGGTGCTGTACAGTTTGTGCGAAGTATGTATGAGTGTCAAGTGGTTTATGAATGACATGACATAAGAGAATGTGTGGAGAATATAATTATTTCTATTGAGGTAAAGATTAAATTTGACATAGAAAAGCTGAAAACGTAATAAGTCATTTCTAAATGACTAAACCTTGACTTAAAATAATAAACAGGTCAATTACCAACTACTTTGAAATCTTAAAATGTAAATAAAACTATGAGATACCCAATTGTTTCTATCTTGCCTAAATTAGCTTTTCCAGAACACTTTCTAAAGATTTCTATGAAAACATTAAGAACTGATAGTGAAAAGGTGAATTAAATTTTGATAAAGCAAAGAAAAAGATGACAATCTTCCACATTATTATTATTATTTTCTGTCATAAGGTTGATTAAGGTAAGGGAGTTTAGGGGAGGGCCATGGAGAAAGAGAGAGAGAGAGAGAGAAGAAAGAGTGGGTGAGAGGGAGAGAACAAGAGAGACAAGGGGAAATGGGAAGAGCCTTCCACATTACTTTATATAAGAAAGATTAATACAATAGACTGACAACAATAGTTTGGGAGATTACAGATCTGTCTCTACAGAAACACTGATATGAAAATGCTTAAAAATATCTTACAACACAACCCAGTATAACAGAACTTTAATAAGTGAGATTTATCCAAGAAATGCGATTTCATTAATTTTAATATAAATGCATCTAAGGAGAAGAAATATACAATCATATATATGTATATATGTGTGTGCTTTAATAAAATGCATTTTCAAAGACTTATTAAATGAGATCTTTAGTATAAATAGTATACATCTCAACCTTAAGGGCTTAAAATAAAAGATTATGTCATGTGAAGGTCAGAAAGTCCAAAAAGAAAAACAGCCTTGTTCACCTCTAGTACTATATTTTTCTATATTTAATAGTTTCATTAAATAACCAATGGGAACACTTCTAAAGCTCTCAAGAAGAGATAAATAGCATTAGTATAACCAGAGAAATAGGGATCCCTTCCTTGCGTTTTTACCCTTGTTAAGAAAAGAATTTTTGGGCTGGGCAGTGGTGGTGCACGCCTTTAATCCCAGCACTTGGGAGGCAGAGGCAGGCGGATCTCTGTGAGTTCGAGGCCAGCCTGGTCTACAAAGTGAGTCCAGTACAGCCAGAGCTGTTATACAGAGAAACCCTGTCTCAAAAAAACAAAAAAAAAAAAAGAAAAGAATTTTTAAAAAGTACTCATTAGGAAGCTCAAGAGCAATTTTATCAAAGTTTGAGAGAAGATAACAGGGGACACAGGCTGGCGGGAGGGTTATGTTGAAGAGGAAGAGAGTGTTAGGGAGCAACACTGAGACTGACCTACTTGAGAAAAGGACATTGCTTTGGAGAAAGAGAAAGCCCAAAGTGCCACAGCAAATATACTTACGCTTTGCCTGGAATCTGAAGGAAAGAAAAATTGGAAAGGAAAGGTTAGTCTTTTGGGACATAGGAAAAACAGATTACTTCACAGAATTGTATGGCTGCACAGATGGGGAGTGGTGCTGATTCCAGAAATGGTGAGGACATTATTTTATTAAGGGGCTAATTTTCTGTCAACACCATCAGTGTAGCACCTTTTGAGTGGTCTCTTAATTAACAGCTGTATTAATTACAATGGAGGAGACAAGGCTATGTAATCTTTGGAACTATCAGGTCATGTTTCTACCAGAGTCAGTAGATTTCATTTTTTTTTTTTGACCAAGAGGAAGTAACTTTCCCTTAAAGAAACTCAGCAGAGTTCTTGCATCCATTTCCACAGACCTCCAGGACCACACTCTAACTACTAACACCTTAGTAGCATTTCCCAAGTCATTTATGAAATGGCCTGAGACTGGGGAATAGACTTATACCACTCTCCATGACAATCTAGAGCTCCAGCCCCAAAAGTGTTCATCAAATGGGGTCAGTGTCTGGACTAGAGTTTTAGCCAGATTCTCACATACAGCTTCTGGGCAGAAGTTAGGGGCAAAGAGAGGAAGTCTCAGAGATTCTTTTCTGAATTTCTGGTAGGAGAACTATGGTCATTTTTAAGAATTACATAGGTACAATACCTTAGGATGTTGTAACAAAATATAATCTTAAATTCTATCTACTTAGAAAGATTCATACCAATGTAATAATTTTGGCTTATTAATTCTCTTTGGTCTAAAAGTAGATTTAGTAGTCATTTTTTATCTTATCATTTTACTTCTCATTACTATATCCAACCCCTTTAGAGCAGAAATGAACAGCCATACCAATAGAACAAACAAAATCCATCCATCCCCTCTTGGGAAAGGGGTATAGTTTTCTTAAATTGTTTCTTGATGATTAGGGATATAGTTTTTTTCTTTTTAGGGCCCAAGAAAATTGGGATATTGTCCAGTCTTAAGATATCTAGCTGTAACTTTTGCTGTCCAGTCTGCATGCTGAGAAAATTCAGAGCTTAGCTGAAGTCATGACTGGGACAGTCTGTGATGCTAGATGATCTAGACAGCCATTTTGAAATTGTCCCTAATGCAGATTTTTGAGGAATCGGTTACTGAGGCCAACTGTGAGGTAGGATCACCTGGGCTCTTGTCTGTCTTTTTTGGTGTCTGGTCCTCTTGCTCTGCAAATATATAAACTTTCAAAAGTATCCAACATTTCTACATTAACATACATATGGACTATGCACTGAGCACATTTCAGTTAAAGATGATTCTCTGCTCTCTGATCAGGCAAGTAAGGCATTTGGTTTTCTATATAAGTTGTTTGGACTACAGTATAAACTTTTATCTATGCCATTTAAAAGAATGGCATGATAAGTCCTGAGGATTTTGTAGCCAAAGATTTATTGGCCATACACAGCTGAAGTCCTTGCTGAAGACATTTTCATGTTTCAGGCAGTCTCAGAGCTGTTCCCATGTGGAGGGATCAGCAGATTATGTTACCTGGCCTGTTGGATGTTCTTGATTTCTTTCCTTCTGTTTGTACTCAAGATCTTCAGAAGGTCTCCCCCTGTCAAATTTTTATCAATTTGGACGGAATATATAATTTTTTGTTTCCTGTTGAGACAAGAGCATATTCTCCTCCACAATGCAACACATTTTCTGTCTTCCATTTTGAAATTAGGATACTTATAAGCTGATCTAATTCACTAGTCTTTTCTAAAATCCAGTATCTTAGCAGGTGTGTTACTTGTCTCATTTAAAAATTTTAAAATCAATAAATCATTATTTAATCTATTTGGGGGATTTATTATATTCCCCTTCTGTTTTATGACCACTCTTTTAAAATTATTGTTAGATCTTTTCATAACTGTTTGACCTGATAAGTTATGTCTCTAACAGGTTTCATGTCATAATGTCTAAAACATTGTTGTATTCCAATTGATACACATGCTGAAGTACCATCAGCCTCAATTTGCAAAGGTATCTCCAAGACAGTCACCATCTCTAAGAAATGTGTAACCTTAGAATCATGCTCTCCAAAATTTAAGGAAAAAACCCATTGGGATTCTGAATATGAGCCTATAGCATGGTGCATATATTTCATTTCTCCAAACTTTGCAAAATGGAGCATGCAAACCACTGTAGTACCTTACTCCAAGGCAACACCAAACAGGATCTGCATTTCTACTTCGGCATGCAGATCTGCATCCAGTAATTGAACTTTGACTGTACACACACAATACCTAGTTTGTTCATGTCTATATCTGAAGGTTTTTTATCTAGCAACTCTATGGGCTGCCATTCTGTTACCTCGAGCCTTTGTGCATTTTTCTCATCTGGAACTACCACTTTTGGTGTTATTATAAGTTCCATATTGGATTTCTCTGAAGGTTCCCTATTTTGTTTTATAAATTCTTTAACCTGATCTAGAGTCTTTTGGAACTTCTCCTCTAAGCCTTGTCTCCAAGCCTTATTCTTTTATTTTGTTTTAGTATCTTTTCTAAATCCCTTGTCGTTGAGAAGAGATAAAGGGCTAATCCAGTTATTAAGGTTAAAATGCAGATTATGAATGTAACTATAAACATAGTTTTTAATCTTTCCCTTATTTCTGTCCTGGAACCATAGGAGAGAGCATCAGGCAAGCTCCACGAAGTCTGTTATGGTTTCTTCCATCCTTTTCAATATAGAAAATAGTCTTCCTCTTTAATCTCAAAACCTTTCCCTAAGGACTTTACTTTCTTAGATTCAACTTCCCTTCTATACCTTACCAGTTCAGATGCTTGAGGTTTCTCAGTGTGTCTCTAGTTCCTGTTTCCAGAGAGACCTTCTCTACTTTCCTGAAGGGATCCTCCAGCCAGCAAAAGCCTCTTCTCCAAGAATTCAGCTTCCTGCCTTGACTAGAAAACCTGGCTTTTAGAAGCTCACTTGTGTTAAAGAGCCAGGTTTTTTGTTTTGTTTTGTTTTGTTTTTTTTTGTTTTTGTTTCTTTCTGGTTTTTGTTTTTCTTCAGGGCTGGAGGGCCTTGCTGCTCTGTAAGTGGTCTTTAGTTTGCTGCCTGAGAAACCACCCTTGCTTTGTTTTTATTTTCTTCTTTCAGGATACAGCACTAAAAAACTGCTCAGTTTAAATTTAGGTTTTACATAAGTTCTTCAGCCACACTTGGTACATTTGTTAATGTGATTTTATATGATTATACTATTTTCACTATTTAACTCTTATCCCGGCTATCATCTAAATAATTGAGACTCTTTATATTATTTGTTAACCATGCTTCACAACAGAAGAACTGAGCAGTTATTACCCTATTCTTAACCCACTATCCTAATCTGGCCTCTCCCCAGCATAAATTTTAGAAATACTTGTACTTTGTGGCTCCTGCTTCTGCTGAATGTATTCTCTCTCCTCTTTTCTCCTTTGTCTGCCTCCTCTTGAATCCTCCTTCTTCCTCTCCTTAACTCTTCCTTCCCTCAAGGGCAGGAAGTTCAGCCCTATTCTCTCCCCCCTGCTCAGTGACTGGCTGTAAGCAGTGTTTATATACCATTGAGACTGAGCTCTTCAGATCAAGGACTGAAAACAGATATGGGAGGGCATAAATTACCATTCAATTATACAAATAACCTTACACCTACAAAGTTGTCTAACCATTTTCTGTCTCCTGTCCTCATCACTCTCTCAAAAAGATTGTACTTTACTTTTTATTCTAAAGTACAACTTCTCCAACAATGAAGATACAGTGGGGGAAACAACTCCCCCAGCAGTATAGATTGTATTGAATTTCTTTAAAATTGTTAATGGAAGTTTTAACCCTTTGATAGAAAATAGAGTACACTTGAGATTCAGGAAGCAAGCAAATGTCTGGGAAAGCTGAAAGTTCCAAAATTTCAGAGCTTACCTCCCCAGGGTTATTGTCTTGGTTGTTTTCTATTGTTTTAATGAAACATCACAACCAAAAGTAATCTGGGGAGGAAAGAGCTTTTTTTTCAGCTTACAGTTGACATTTTTCGTAAAGGGAATTCAGGACAGGAACTCAAGGCAGGAATTGAGACAAAGGTCATAGAGGAACACTGATTTTGACTTGCTCCCCCTGGGTTGTTCAGCTGTGTTTCTTACTACCCAGGACCAACTGCCCAGTGATGGCACAACCCCCAGTGTTATGGGCTTCTCTCTATCATTTAGCATTCAATAAAATGTTCCACAGATTTGTCTACAGGCAATCTGATGGAGGCATTTTCTAGCTAAAGTTCCTCTTCTCAGTTCTAGCCTGTGTCAAGTTGACAAAACAGAACAAAACAACACAAAATTTAAAAAACAAAACAAAAACCCAGGAGAATTACAAGAGAAAATAAAAACCTGCTAGGGCAGGAGACTCTAACCAATCCAAGAAGACAGTCTTGGACCCATTGAGCTGCCTGCGTTTGTGTAGAGAGCCCCAGGGTTACATCTTTTCAGTGTTGGGTGTGAATTTCAGTCATGCAGCTGCTTTTGGTCATTCTGGCTCTTGTAAGTAACCCCTATTACATACCCCTACTGTTAGTAACCCGTTAAAAACATTCTAAACATTTGTTCTTTTTCTCACAGATAAACACAGACCTCAGTGCTCATCAAGGAAACTTTTCTTCACAACAGACAGAGACTATCACAGAAAAATCACAACCAAAAAAAAAAAAAAAAGCAGAATTTTTTTTTTTTGGAGCCCAGCCCCAATGGACACATCTGTAAAACACTACCACACATAAGCAGGGAACATTGTGGATGGGGGGAAGAACGACTGTAAGCGTCAATCAAGAAGTTTCCTGTGAGATGGTGTCTCCTAGTAATGTCAGAAACTACACCCATGAAGTCTCACCAGTATGGCTGACCAATCATGAGCTGAACAAGAATGACACAATGCATATGCTTAGTATGTATAAACTTACTTGTATGTATATTTTCAGGGTTTACCATTTGGTATTGTTTAATTATAGAAAATCATATCCAATCAAAATGTAGAGCTGTGGGAATTTTTTATGATAGAGGTGTGATGACACGCACCTTTTATTTTAGTACTTGTGAGGCAAAAGCAAGAGTATTGCATATCAGTTTTAGGTCATCTTGGACTATATAATAAGACTTAAGAGAAAAAAAGTGACATGTGTTCTTTCCTTTTAAGCAACAGAGATATTGTTCTGTACAGAAACAATTCCTTTTGAATAGATACAATAGGATAACAGAATGAGGCTAGATATTTTGGAAATCTGTACATCTTTTATTCATTCCATTTGTCTCTGAGCGCAGAGTATTATCCACATCTTTCAGTTTGAAGATATATGTCTTCTATAATATATATACGTATATATGTATATATATGTGTGTATATATATATATGTATATATATATACACACATATATATGTATACCTATATTTTTATATATATATATATATAGGTTTTTCGAGACAGGATGTAGCTCCAACTGTCCTGGACTCACTTTGTATACAAACCTGGCCTCAAACTTGCAGAGATCTGCCTGCCTCTGCTTCCTGAGTGCTAAGATTAAAGGCATATGCCACAGTGCCTGGCAATTATAGACAGCTGCAAATTGCCATGTAGGTTGTGAGATTTGAACCAGGGACCTTTGGAAGAGCAGCCAGTGCTCCTAGCTGCTGAGGCATCTCTCCAGCCCTATTGCACTTTTTATTTCCTATAATTTTCAGGTATTTTATTTCCTGAATAGGTTTAGATACCTGTTGTTTTTCTTATATTTTTATGCATTCATCATTATGGACGTCATCTTAAAGTTTATGACAAGACTAGAAAGAGAGCATCATTTAGGGGCTGGAGAGATGGTTCAATGATTAAAAATGCGCGCTGCTCTAGGAGAGGAAAAGGGTTGGGTTTCCAGCAATAGCTTGTAGACTCACGACTGTTAACTTCAGTTCTACAGTCTGACACCCCCTTCTGGCCTCCATGGTACTGCATACATGCAGAGCAACACAAATATCTGTAGGCAATACTCATTCATACACATTAAATAATAATAAATCTTTTAAAAAGAAAAAAAGCACATGAGGTACTGCTAGTATCATTCCATGTTGTTTAATGATCTGCCTTTTCAACCCTCTTATAAGAGAAGCAAAACATAGAGTTTGACTTTAAAAATTCTAAATATTATGACAACCCTCCAGATCAGGAGAAAGTGTTAACTTTATCAGTTGGGAATGTGACCGTCGGTAACAGAAAGCCCTAGAATGGTGGGTACTGTAACAGTTTCATCTCATGGAAGAACTTCTGGGGTACATTTATCTTTTTTTTTATAGCAAGATGCTCTGACATTCTGTGTTCAGTGCTCTGGTGGTCCTGTGGCTATAGAGACATTTCATCCTCATTTAAGTTCTTAAAGGTGCGCAAAAGCTGGGTTGCTTCTTATATGTATTTACATTTTCATTCTAAAACTAATGACTTTTTACTGGAATTCTTCCTTGTACTATGCCATATAGACAACCTAAATTTGACAAAAGTCTAACAAAAGATTTTAGTTCTTCTAGCCCAAGAGAAGAGAAAAGCATGGGAGAAAGCACCCCATAATTTTGGGGCAGTTACCTTATATGAGCAGCCAGATAAATCCGAGAGGAAATAAGTATAAAAAATGTTCATTGACTTATGAGTCATTATCACAAATGACATGTATTTTTACTATTTTAAATGTACCCATAAATTCTTAGTAAGTCAAATATGCTCTTACAGAGGAACTTTGTGACATTTAAAAAAGAATCATAGATAAATAAAAACTTTAAGTAGAAGCAATAGATAGCATCATGAATCATGTATTAATACATGATTTCATCAATTTGTTTTTTCAGTTATGATTCATTACTGAAACTTGGAAATATTTCTGTCTATTAAGAATAAACTGAATGATTTTAGAGATAAAATTCAAAGCATAGGCTCAGAAAGATATTATGAGAATATTCTAATACAGAATAATAACATGGTATTTGAAACAAATATTCAGAGGGGTTGCTCTTTGGCAGACCATATCTTAGAAATAGAGGATAACTTTTAGCTTCACAGGTATGGTCTCAGCTTATCAACAGTTTATCATTCAAGAAACAAATAGGAAACTAGTACTGCATGAAATTTTATATGAAAAATTACGAAGACATTATTAACTTTCTCTTTTAAAATGAAAATAACGAGTCTCATGTAGCAGAAAAAGTCACCTAGACAAATGGCATAGAGTTCAGACAGGATCAAGTACTAGTTAAACTTAACCATCTCTATCTGTGATAAGTTTATATGACACAGGATTATATATAATATATATGTTATATATATCTTACTCATAAAAGTAATTTTGCCCCATCACGATGTGGTGTATGTCAACCAAAAGTAGAACTTACCACTTACACTCTCCACCTACTAATTTTGTCATTTACAAAATGGGTTACTTGGGCTTGAGAAATGGCTCAGCAGCTAAAACCACTTGCTGCTTGCTCTGGCAGAAGATCAGGGCTCAGTTCCCAGCACCTACCTGGCCACATGGTGCCTGACCATACTATATTACTCCAGTTTCATAGGATCTGCTGCTGTCTTCTGGCCTCCTCAGGCACTGTATATATGTGGTATCCTTATACACATGCTGGCAAAGCACTCTCACAAGGTAAATATTCTAAAAGACAGATGATAATAAGTTCCTATGAAATCACTGAGAGAGTCCCATGAAAAGATGCATGTAATGTACTTTGTTGTAGTCTCTTAAATAATGGGTTTATTAGCTAGTTTTGTGTCACAGTAAGATTATAAATTCAGAATCTTGTCATTAGTTTTGTCAACATGAGTTCAGTTTCTTTGATACACATATAATTTTATCATTTTTTGAAGGAAAAGCAAATTTATATACTGAGGTGGGTGTACTCAATTCCTTTCATGGAAAGATTTGGGTTGTGGCTGGATGTGTAGTATATGCGTATATGTTTATGAGTGTGCATGTATGTGGAGCCCAGAGGTCAGTGTTGGATGTCATTCTCTGCTTTATGTTTTTCCTTTTAGTTTTCCTATTATAATATAATTACATTATTTCTTCATTTCAATTCCTCATTCTAAGGCTTCCCATATATCCCTCCTTGATCTCTTTCAAATTCATGACCTATTTTCACATTAATTGTTGTTACATGCACACATTACATACATAATATATGCATATTACTAAATATAACTTCTTCAGTATGTATACTCGAATTCATATATATGATTTCAAGGAGGATATTGGATAATATTAGACATTTGGTATTGGATAACCAATTAATTTGATTTTCCTTGAAGATTATTTCTCCCACTCTCAGTATTCTTTAGTTACTTTTAGTCCTTTGTGTAGTACTGAGGCCTCCTGGGCTTTCCTCTCTCTATGTGGGGCATGTCTATTTCTGTTGTTTTTGTTCAACTCATGGTTAGGCAGTTTGAGTCATGGTCTCTCACTGAGCTCAGAGTTCACTGACTGAGAACTTAGGAGCCAGTGAGTTCCAGGTTCCAAAGATCCCTCTGTCTCCAACTTTCCAGTGTTAGGATTGCCAGGGCACAGCACCAAACAAGACTTTTTTTTTTTTACTGTAATTTTAAAAAAAATAACATTTACTTATTTCTTCAAGTTATATCCCAATCATAGTCCCCTCCCTCCTCCCCCTCCTGATCCCACCCTCCTACCCTCTTCCCCCTCACCCTCCTATCTGCTTTCTTTTTTTTAAAAAAAAATTAAGCATACCAGACTTTTTCCACAAGTGAGGAGTAAAACTGAGGTCCTCATGATTGCAAACTTTCCCAATAGAATCTGTTCTCTAGCCATGAAAATTTAATTTTATAATCATTAATGTTGAGAAAACACCTCCACACAAACTATAATACAAAAGTATAGCCACGCATGTGTAGGGCTCTATTAGCAATTGTTGAAAATTCTATCTTTATCCAAGACAAAATTATTTAACAATTTTTATGAAACTCAAGTCAACAACTGAAATAGCATTTTTAAAAACAAAACATTCTATCATAATATGATACGAAGATATAATAACTTGATGCATCCTGAAAAATGATAGTAAGAAAAGAGTCCTTGTTTTCAGTAATTAAATAATCTCATCTGTTAAGAGCAAAAAGTGTGTATACATGTTAAAAATACAGTGATTCATTATATACAACAATCTCTGAGCTAGTGGTTTAAGTCGTCTTATATTGGTTTGGAGTAGAATGTGCTGATACTCTGGGTCACAGAAAAGTTATACCATGCACACAGGTGAGTTCGGACAGGAACACTTCATTGTCTTCACATGCTTGATCTTGAATTAATTTTTGGTCCTTTCATGTTCACAAAACTTTTGTGACTAATAAAATTTCCATAAACCATCACCTAAACTCTCTCTCCCTTAAGTTCCCTTTGGTTGCGATATGTTATCACAGCAACAGAAAAAAAATGAATACAAACAAATAATGCTTAGCTGATCTATTGCTATTTTATTGCTTTTTAACTTTATTTTTACACTACAGTTGGGTTAGCTTGGATTCTTAGAATTCTGGTTGTCTGACATCATAAGAAGTTATTTGACGGGGAAACTCTGAACCTCATGTTATGAAATTGCTTTCTGCAAATTTGTAATTTAGATAAATTATTTCAGCCTCTAAGAGATATAAACAATCTTGATTTTGATTGTTTTGTAAAGTTTTTAATGCTAAAACCCCTAAACTGGGAAAAGAATGGTCTTATGGATATTAAATTTTTAACACATTATATTCTAGGAGATAGAAACAGAATTAAAACAACTTGACATTTTAAAACTTTATTAAATTTACTACCAGTCAGAACATCCTTTAGAACAGAACATTTCCATTGAGTCTATGGTGAACTATTTTGGTTTGGCATTTAGGACTCAATAACTTTGGAAGGACATTGGTCCACAGAAGTGGATTGATTCTCTCATATTTTGTGTTCAGACGTATAGTGGATTAAAAGAAGAAATTCCAAAAGAATGAACCTCTTGATGGTTTTTTTAAAATAAATGTCCCTTCATTATTAAACATAATTCTGAAACAATGAGTTCTTTTGAGATTACTTCTTACCTTAGTAAGAGAGCAGACATTGATGTAATCAATTAAAAGTCAATTAGTGGCATCATACGGACTATTTTAGTATCCATTAAGCCTTAGATAATATTCAAGCATACTTCCTAAGCTAGTCATTTGGTTCCATATACTCTTTCTATAATTAGTTTAGTTAAATTATGATTTCCATGGTAAGAATTTAAACTGATGGAAACAGGATTAGAAAGATAAGACACTAAATATATGAAGAGTATGTGACTGGGAACATACTTTTCATCTCTTTTAAGGAAGTTACTGGATTTTTAAACAGGTCTCCATTTCCTGAGAAGTACACTGTTTCAGTTTTAATTTTCCTCACAGGAAATCCAAATTTCTTATGGAGACTTTTTGGTTAAAAATGAATAACATCACATAAGTCAAGCTTTGTAGAGAAAGAGATGATATCAAAACTGAATTCCTCCCTCCACAAAACATTTTTTTTTTCTTTCCTGTGTTGGGTCTATTCCTGCTTTTCACTGAAATTCCTAGGGTCACCTAGGAGTGCCACTTCATATACGCTTGACCAAATGTACTGTGGCCTTGGCCTCCTGTAGGGGTCTGTCCTGAGAATCTGCTGTCTCCTTCCTCTGCATTTTTGTCTCCTTGACTATACTCCATATTTTCATCCTTCTCCACATTATTGCTTATGAAAGGAAATGGTTTTTATTTCTTAAGAGATATTCATCCTAGTGTTACATTTAGACATTTTTTTTTTTCAGAGATTTTCAGCACATTGTACTGAAGACTATGGAGATCAATTCTTTCTGAGGATTTTTTTTTGTACACTCAATAAAACAGGTCAGATCACAAAAGAAACATTGTATTGAAATATGTTGTAGAAATAATGAAATACTTTATATATGTAAGTATATGGACCTATTTACAAATTATTAATTACATATAGGAGAGGGCACATAAATTATAATTTTAATAATAGTGAATAAGCAGTATTTTGTGATGTCTGTAACTATTTACTTACTATGAATGCAGTGCTCTATCTGCATGCCCACATGCAGCTAGAAGAGGGCATCAGATCACATTGTGGATGGTTATAAATCACCATGTGGTTCCTGGGAATTGAACTCAGGGACTCTGGAAGAGCAGCCAGTGCTCTTAACTGCTGAGCCATCTCTCCAGCCCCGATGTCTGTAACTATTAAAGTGTGTTGAGAAAGTTATATGACAGTGATTGATGATAAATTCACATGTAATGTTAATATTTAGCTACTTAACAGAAATGAGATATTAAATAAATTATTTATCTTCCCCTTATCTCACTTTTCTTACCTATAAAATAAAAATCATAGTATTAATTATCAATATAAAATAAATTTGAATTTAAATGAGTAGACACATATAAAGAGTTTTATTTCTATCACATAAACTACAAGTGACTAGAAGTAATATTGATGCTTTTAGTTGTTTTACTTAAAATTACTTCTTTGAATCCATAAAAAACATTAGGACCCTCCAACTCTTTGTATCCAAATAACTTCTCACCAAATGGCATATTTGTAGAATTTCATCTTTATAGTGATTGCATTTTATCCCACTTATCTTCACTTTGGAAATTCATATGGTGACATTATCATCTTAGATGTAGTCATATCTCCAAGAATTAATTGTAGTACTTTTGTCATCTGTTGCTCATTCTAAGTAATGTTTTTCCTGTTTTCTCAGTAGCTTCTACGCTTCACACTTGTATTTTAAAATTTTTTATACGGGGGCTGGAGAGATGGGTCAGCAGTTAAGAGCACTTGCTGTTCTTGCCCGATGGATGACCTAGGCTCAGTTCTCAGCACCCACATTGTGGTGCTGCCTCAAACTCTAGTTCCACGAGATTTGATGCCCTCTAGTGGCCTTTACAAGGTCCTGCACGCACACAGTTCATGCACAAACTCACGCATGTACACATACACGTAAAATAATAAATATTTTAAAAATTATCATCTGGAATTTCTCAGCCATTGGCAGACACTTGTTGAAGTGCGTTTGTTTTTGGTGCTTAATAATCTTTCTAGAATGTTTCGCTACTCTAGAAACATCTCATTCGGTGATGCCTTATTAGCAAACACAGAATTGAAATGGAACTTTAGAGACTCAACTACTTAGCTGTCTCACAACCTACATTACTGGGCTAAAGTCAGTGAAAGCAACCACCAAAAAAGATTGACTCAACTCCTGACTTTCTAAAGGTGTGGATGAGTGTATTTTTACAATCTCATTAAATCCAAACTGTGAGCCTGAAGAGTAAGTGACAAATTTATTCTTTTGGTTTCCGCTCACGTTGTATTTCTTGCCTACTATGAGACATGTAAACATAGGAATGAAAGTACAAATGCAGCCTTTATTGTGACGAGGTGTTGAAGTTCCTGCAAGCATCGCAGCTGGAGGTGAAATAATCTTTGCGAGGCAAGAAAGAAATTCGGTTTAGCATGACTTAGTCAGTCAGGTCAATCTTACGGAGTCTGACACCAGGCCAGTTTATTTTAGACATATTTAGGTCAAGGAGAATTTTGGAAAAAAAATTTTTCTGGTAACAATTATCTCAAGGGTATATGCACAATAAAGCTTATGGCATGACTTCATTAAAATTCTATTGTAAAGTACTTGTGACCTCTACCTCTACTATAGAACATGGGTTCTATAGCTTAAGGGCCTAGGATCCTGTGTGGTCTTATGGTATTGAATACCAATCCACATTCTCTTTTTCTGGGGAAGCTTATTGCTACCACTCTCACCATTCTTGTTGATGGTTGTGAGCCACCATGTGGTTGCTGGGAATTGAACTCAGGACCTTTGGAAGAGCACTAGCTAGTGCTCTTAACTGCTGAGCCATCTCTCCAGCCCCCACTCTCACTATTCTTTAGTTGCCTATAGTTCTCTGTGTGGAGTTAAGGACTCCTGGCTTTTTCCTGTCTATATTAACATGTCTGTTCTTGTCCTTGTTCAACTCGGGTTTAGACAGTCGTGTTGGTGAGACTTTATGGGTGTAGCTTCTGATATTTCTAGGAGACACAATCTCACAGTGAACTTCCTGTTCCTCTGACTCTCACAATATTTCAGCTCCTGCCTCTACAGTGTTTGCTGAGACCCAGGTGCAGGAGTTGTTTTTGTAGATGTATCCATTGGGACTGGGAGAAGTTTCCTTGATGTAGGGTAAGGACTACATTTATCAGTGGATATAAGAACAGATGCTTAGAATATAGTTAGAAATATAAAGTGGTTGTTGCAGGTTCTTCTCCAACATTGATGATTTTAGTATACCTGGATAATTGACTAGGTTTCTGGCATGATTTTTACCCTATGACCGCTGGCCTTCAGTCCAATTAGAGAGCCATTGTTTACTGCCAAAGGATACATGCCACCTCTGGACCCTCAGGATTATGGTTCTATACTGGTAGTTGTGGTTCATAGACATTATAGCTGGACAGGACTGCTGGTTGCTCTCTTCCTTTGGAAGGTGCCAAATCATGACTTTTTTCTCTCTTTTTACTTACATCCCAATCACAGCCCCCTCTCCTCTCAGTTCCCCACCAACACATAGCCCTTCTCCTCATGTTCCCCTCTCCTTCTCCTAGAAGGGCGAGGCTCCCCCCCCTCAAGGGTACCAGCATGCCCTGATACATCAATTTGCTGCAGAACTAGGTGCACCCTCTCACACTGAGGCCAGGTAAGGTGGTCCAGTTAGGGGAATGGGATACACTGGCAGGCAACAGAGTCAGGTACAGCTCCTTCTCCGGTTGTTGGGGTACCCACAGAGCACGACTTTTTAAACCCCTCTTTTCTCTATAAAAATTTAAATCCTCATCCAGTCTCCCTGTTCCTAATTTGTAACTTGATCTCTTGCTTTAACAAGTGTACAGACTTTGTTTTCCTTAATTATTTGAGTTTGGAGAGACAGATAAGTCCTTTCAGAGAGGTGTGGCCATAACAATGGTGGTTAAGTGCATGGGGAACAGTGGTGTGATGGCCACACTTGATTGTCAACTTGACTATATCTGGAATTAACTAAAACCCAAGTGACTGTGCACACCTGTGAGAGATTTTTCTTATTTAAACTGGAAAGACCCACGTTTGATCTGGATATTCTGAGATGAGAAGAACCACCTTTACCATGGGCCACAACTCTGGTGGCAGCCTCTATAAAAGACATGGAAGAAGGAAGCTTGAGTTAAGCATCTGGAGAAGGCAGGTTCCTAGGGAGCATGTGCTCTTCTTAGAGCAAGGCTAATGCGATAGCAAAGTGTCATTAAACGTTTTCTCCAAAGGGACAAACAGGTCAGCTCATGGGGTTTCTTTCTTTTCTTTTCCTCTCTTTTTTTCTTTTCTTTTCCTTCCCTTTACTTTCTTTTCTTTTCCTTTCCTTTCCTTTCCTTCTCTTTTCTTTTCTTTATTCTTTTGTATATGCTATACTATCTTTGTGACAGATGCTTAGTTTTCCTATTAAGAAAGCAACCACAAACAACACATACACAAATTAAAGGAAAATGTAACATGGTTTCCAGAAACAAGCCACTGGTTACTTTTGACCTGCATGCCACAGCTGCCATGTAAAGGTCAGTGTGAATAAGGAACACTGTGGCTTTTCTCATGCTGGCTGAGCTCCAGTTCCTCTCCTGTCAGCTTCCCATCAAGTCAGTTCTGAGGCAAGGGTGTGGTAGGTGTGGTTAAGCTGTGTCATTCTGTATCAATAAAAACTTATAGAAAGGACCTATTTTCAATGCTTGTATTCATTGACAGCTACATCATTCCTGAGCATGGATGCAAGGGATTGCTTTGGATTCAAGGACAAAATATTTGGAAAATGAAATGTTTTATTCTGTTGTTTCCTTCATTCTACATAGAGAAGAATTTTCCTTTAAGATGTAACTTGAATTAATAAATAAATATTTAAATATAAAAAAGTAAAAGTCTCATGTTGAGTGTTCAGTTTAACCAGTAGTAGTAAACTTTATAATAATTATTATATCTGTCTCTAAGTCTACTTCTCAGTCAGAACATATTAAGAAAAAAGAAGCTTTTCATATTATTAGGTATTTCCAAAATTAGAGTTTCTGAATTAAAATTTAAGCTGATATAAAATTTCAGGACACAATGCCAATTCTTATTTGTAACACCAATGCTTCACTTCTTTGTATCAACAATTGTAGGGAGTTAGAATAATTAAATTAGATTTAGAAAATATATAGGGGTTTGTGATACAGTCTCTCAATTCGGGACATGAAGATCAACTTGGCTGTGAGTGATTTAGCTTATCAGCTTGTGGAAAAACAAGGTTGAAGTCAGGAAAACAGGAAAGACTTAATGGACTTAAGAAACAAAGTATTTCTTCAAGTTACATCTCAATCGCAGTCCCCTCCCTATTCCTCCTCCAGTCCCACCCTCCCACCCTCAACCCCCCATCCTCTTCCCTTTTTTTTTTTCTTTTAAGTTTAAGGTATATCTTATTTCCCCTTTCAGTCCAACAAATGGCTCTTTCTCTTATAATAATAAATACAATACAGTACAACAGAGGTAATTAGGCCACAGTTATGAGGGTTATATGGCTTAATGTACATTCCCAATGACTAGTCCATATGTATTTGGTACCTGACTTTAACATTCTACTATCTAAACATCTCCATGAGTTTAAAGTTCTATATCTGACTCAACATTCATACTAACTTGCAACACGATTTTAAAAGTATCTTCTTAGATCTATAACACTCTCTTGACTCCTAAACAACTCAAAATTTAATTACGAGACTCTAGCTATCTGTTCTTCAACCACCTCAGAGAACTGAGAGGGATAAATATATCTAATTTTATAGGAAGTACAGGGCCTGCAGCTTCCCAAACTAAGAAATGACATACCAGTGGCTGCCTGGACAGATCCCATTTTCTCTCCATACATTCCAGCATCGATCTTCAGTCATTTGGCCCCGTTTCTCTGACAGACATTGATTGTAGAGCAGGGGTTATGAAGGACTTACCTACCCTGTCTTGGCAGAGCTAGGCTGTCGATTTACCTGCTTCCAGGTTTTGTCCTTTTTGGACAGCATTCTGTCTACAGTTGGAGCAAGGGGCTTTTCCTACCAATAAATAAAAAATAAAGGAAAAAAAAAGAAAAAGAAACAAAAAACACAACCAAGACACAAGAGAAGTGCTGGAAGACTATGACAGGAGTTATCAATGTCTGTAAGATATTAAGACAGTATTTTTATTGTTTAAAGTGATTTTTTAAAGCCTTTTAACAGTTTTCAGTTTTGATTACTGACTTTAAGTTAGTTTTGAGGCCATAGAACCTCAGAGTAATGTTGCATATTTAATTTGTACATCTAGTGTGCAACTAGAGACTAATTTTACAAGACAGGGCCTTTTTAGCACAGGGGCTCTCCATCTTCAGCTGCCCCAGTGCAACATGTCTTGACTCCTCAAGATGTTGGGGAGTCTAAATTGGCCCTGTACTGGAAGGAGTTGATGATACAGTTTAGGCCAAAGAGGTCTGTGGAAATGGTGAAATGGATGGTCATGCAGAAACTCTTAGACAAGATTGGAAATCAAAGGCACCCTTGAAATCGATGCTCTCACTGAATCAAGTCAAGCCTGGTTGTTTCTGATGACTTCCTAACTCTGTGAGGGATAGTGGAATCCTTCAATCTTGTCTGAAATGCATGAACAAAAAACCCACACATAACTATTTGGTCAAATACATGGTTAGAGGACATGCAGTTTTGAGTAGGTAAGGACAAATACAACAGGGCCAGTAGCAAGGGGTACCTGATAAACAAATATTGAACACCTGAACAAGGGAATTGTCCTAGCTTTTCATCTAATAATATAATCAACACAATAACCAAAAGCAACATGGAAAGTAATGAGCCTATTTCATTTTAAAGCACACAGTTCACCATGAAGGAAAATCAGTACATGACCTCAAGGCTGAAAACTAAAGATGGGAACTAAACGTGAAATTCCAAAATAATCAGTAAAATTATTATGAAAACAAGAGTAAATGAAGGAGCATGGCTTACTGACTTGTTTTCCATGTCTATACAACCAAAAACACCTGCCAATAGGTGCCATAGTTCATATTCACCTGGGCCCTCCTACATCAGTCCTTAACCTAGAAAATGCCCTTACAAACTTGTCTATAAACCTATATGATGCATGCATTTTTTCAACCTAAGTTCCATGTTTATTGATGACCCTAGCTTGAATCATGTTGAAAAAAATCTAACCACCATAAAAATTACAAATTGGTACTCTCATTAAAATATAACTCATTAAATGAGTGTCAGTATTAATAAATGACTGAAGAAACAAACAAACAAAAAAAGAAACAAAGTATTTGGCCTGACATTGTTTTCAGCTGCTAAATGGGTGGAGCCCAAATTAAGCTGAAACAGAGTTCCTCCTATTTAAGGACAGTGCATGGAGCCCCTTATAAAAAGAAGAGGCCCCAATGTCTAGCTCCGATAGTCCTGCTGGAGAAAGTGCTGTTGAATTGATGGCCAGATCTCCGAGACAGAAGGAAGCTGGTGAGCAAAGAAAGGCTCAGCAAGACAGCAAAAGGCCAAGGACTAAACCCTGTGGCTCAACTTTTGCCTAGAGGGGTTTGATCTGTCTGAACTGTGGCTGGCTTTAAGGACTGAAGCAGAGCAGCTGAGTTCCTCATGTGAAAGAAGTTAAGTTTGCCTACAGATGGCTGGGGTCTCCCAGAGAGAAGAAAGCATTAAGCCTTATTTAAGGTGAGACTGTGATAGCCAACTTACCCTGACGAATCTACATCTGAGATTCCAGAAAAAAAGGACTGTTAAGTGTGTCAAGGGTCTACCACAGAGACTGTGTTCCTGACGACTGAGGACCTGCCCCAGAGACTGTATCCTTCTAAAAGGTTAGGAAAATAATTGTCGGGCTGGAGAGATGGCTCAGCGGTTAAGAGCACCGGCTGCTCTTCCAGAGGTCATGAGTTCAGTTCCCAGCAACCACATGGTGGCTCACAACCATCCATAATGAAATCTGGTGCCCTCTTCTGGCCTGCAGATACACCTGCAGACAGAACACTGTATACATAATAAATCTTTAAAAAAAAAAAAAGGAAAATAATTGTCAATAGGATTAGTGGTTAGGTTAAAGGGATTATAGGAATTTATAGGGTTAATAGTTAAGAAATTGTTGGTATTTGTTATAGGTGAATATTGTTAATAAATACTTAATAATAATAATTAAAAGTTCGATAACAACCAATTTTACTTTCATTCGGTAGATTTTAAATGAGTGAGTCTCTGCTATCAACCAAACATGACTTTCCCAATATTTAAGCAACATTATATTTGAACACCATATGAATTTTATACTTGAGAAGATGAATAATTTAGAATTTTCTCTTAGTTTATTTCCAAAGTGTAGTTCAATTTCCCTCACCACGATCAATTCAGTAACAACTGACTATGAAAACTTGCAGTGAAGGAAGGTATGTGTTAAATCATTGCTAGGATATGATCCTATCAGTTATGATTGCTTTTTTGTCCTAATCAGTGACCTCTGCATAGAGTGTTTCCTTCATTTTCACAAGACCATGAAGTGACATTAATATTGACTGATGATCATCCACAATCAACATGAAAGTTCTCTTAGAGATTAGGATGATGGATGCTGAAGTATTGGTGTGGCAGGCTCTTTTTAAATGCTTCTCTGGACATTTTCCATAGTCCTTTCATTATATTGGCAAAAGCTGCCACCTTTCTTGAATTTCCTCTACAATCATAGCAAAGATTTGTATGACTGGTGTTATTTTATTAACCAATTAAGACTTAAATAAACTTGCTAATTATTTTAAGGTTGATTATTTCTTCATAGCCTAGAGGTATTTGTCTTTTTTTTTGGGAGGAGGGCAATCAGTTTATTGGTGTAGTAGACTGTCATATTTTAAGCAACATCATCATGTTCACCCTAAGCAAAGTTTCAAACAGTAATATAAATACAAAGTTACTTGTTGAAATGATGTATCTACAGAAATGTTCACAGATTTTAAGGGGCAAGCAAAAATTAAAAAGTGCTTACATTCAAATACTTTAAATTTTAGTAAATGAGAAAGGAACATAGATGTTACAGAGACAAACTGAATAAAATTTCAGCTGAGGAGCTGATAACTTTAAATTAAAAATTACTAAGTAAATTGATGCAGATAGGCTCTCAAAAAAGTAGATGATGATTTAAGATGGAAAGCTGATAGCAGATGAGGAATTCTCAAAATGAAAAGAAAGCAAGCAGATTATGTGCTATCTTTTAAGATACCAGAATACTGGGCTAGGCACCCATCCTATGAGTATAGCAGCATACTATTTGGAATCATTTCAATGACTTTTTAAGTCTCTGAGCCATGCAACTTGAGGATCCTGTCCATCTAAGCAACGTTGGGCTCCCTCTCATGGTATGGGTCTAAAGTTAGACCAGTCATTGATTGACTGGCCACTCTCACATGCTCTGAGCCACCATTGCCCCAGAACATCTTGCAGACAGGCCTGGTTGTGGGTCATAGGTCTGTGGCTGGGTTGGTGTCCCAATCCCACCACTGGAAGCCTAGCCTGGTTACAGAACATGGGTGGTTCAGGCTCCATGTCCTCTATACTAGGAGTCCTCCCTAGGGTCAACCTCATAGATTCCAGGAAGTTTCCACTGCACTAAGTTTTCATATCACCCATAAATCTCCACCTATTTCAGTCTCTCCTGTACTCTCTCTCTCTCTCCATCCCTCCATCACCCACTTGATCCCTTCTATTCCTCCAGCAGCTGATGAAAGCATACACAGAGACCCATAATGAAACATTAGGTGGCACTCAGGGAACTCCGAAGAAGAGAGGGAGGAAGGACTGTAGGAGCCAGCAGAGTCAAGGACGCCAGGAGAACATGGCCCAAGACTTAGCTAAGCAGGGCTCATAGGGGATCACAGACTGAAGAGGCAACCACAAAGCCTACATGGGCCTACATCAATCCTCTGCATACATGCTGTGTTTCTTTAGCTTGGGGTTTTGTTGGACTCCTAACAATGGGAGTGGAGGTTGTCTCTGACTCTTTTGCCTGCTCCTGGGACCTTTTACCTTCTACTTGATTACCTAATCCAGCCTTGATATGATGGTATATGTCTAGTCTTATTGCATCATGTTAAACTGAATCAAGTTGATATCACTGGGAAGCCTATCCTTTTCTGAAGGGAAATGGAGGATGGGGGCCTGGGAGAAGGGAAGGGAGAGGTAGGAGGGGAAGTTGCAATTGAGATATATTGTGTTTAAAAGATAATATAAGAATTATTTTTAAAAAGATACCAGAATAATTTTGGATCTTATTCTAAGAGCAATGAAAAACCATTGAGAGGTGGAGGATAATGACTTATGGTCTATCTACATATTAAATGGACACTAGGTTTTTAAAGAACAATGCATGACAAACAGGAAGAACAAATTGGTGTGGTTATAAGAGTTCACCTGTGAAAATGGTCCCTTAGAAACTACTTTTAGACTGCCAGAATTACAAGCACCGCAAAATTAAGAATGTATTTTAAAAGAGAACTTGGAGTGGAAATAGGAATTTACCAAGTGTCTAGAATGGAACAGATTCCAATTAAAGAGGAAATTTAGTGTAGTGTCAAAGAGGTCTAGTGACTAATCCAAGAGAGTACCACATATTATTTTAAATGTTTGTATCATAATTTTGTTAAATAGTACTTGCTGGAACAAAATAATTTCTGGTTTCTTACACTGGAAAGTAATATTTGAGAATAGCATTAAATGGGGAGGCAAAAACATATTACTTGATTCTTTTCATCATACAAATTATAGAGTAAAAACAAGTGCTATTTGAGTTGGATGTTTTCATTATGCATAAGCATAAGAAAAGTGCTTTAAAATGCTTGATATATGTTATGAAGTTTGGGGAATGAAGGAATGCTAAATCTGGCTACTCTTAAAGTTAAACAAGTCAAATTCATCTGCAAATGACATCTCAACTTTGAGTCTTAAGCTCATTGGACAAAGGATATGTTCATTACAAAGACCAGACATGGTCCAGGAGAGCAAGGGTGTGGGCATATAATCTCTAACATGTCATCTCCCACTTCATGCTAGAGTGCTGAATGGCTTGCCTTTCAACTATATATGTGTAGGTCTACAATCACAGACATCATGAGCTCATGAGTCCAGTGGTCCTGTCGTGTCCAGAAGACACTGTTTTGCCCAGTCCACTCACCCCAACTTCTGGCTCTTTGAAATCTTGCTTCAGTGTTCCCTGAGTCTTCAAAGAGGAGTGTGATATAGATATCCCATTTATGCTGGAGCACTCCAAAAACAGTTATTCTGTGCACATTGACCAACTGAAAGTTTCTGTATTAGAAATCACTGTGTTTTTAATTTTTTAGCTGGTTGTTTTATTTTTCTCCACTAAAAAAATTGTAAAGTAGATTAAAGAAAGGAAGATGTAGTTTATTGGGATGCTTAAAAGTCATGCAGGAATAGAAGAGATATGACTGTAATTTTTATCTTATGTTATTAAAAGGTGACTCAATACCTGGTCTTTCAGGTTATTTTGCCTCTTTGTGACTCAATTTTCTCATATGCAAAATTGGACTCCAATAGTAGAACTCTCAGAAGAATAGTATGAAATAGAAACGAGTTCTTAACCATATGGTGCTTACAATAATATTAGACATAAAGTTAGAGTTCAATGTGTGATTTTACCTTGAATGCCCAGTGCTATGGGGCACCTAGTTTTTCAACTATATATGTTGTGTTTCTATTCTGCCACATTTGGCTACATTAGGCAGGCATTAGTGATATAAGTGTATGCACACATGCAAAGTAGAAAGAAAAAAAAACACTAGTTTTGCTTTTGATGATATCAATAAACAGGATGAAAAAGAAAAACCTCTCATAGACTCAAAAACACAAGACAATGTGCTACACCAACCACAGAGAAGCTCTGGAGGCAATTTTTTAATTATAATGTTTATGTATTACTTCAAGATACATCTCCATCACAGACTCCTCCCTTTACCCCTCCTGGTCCCACCTTCCTACCCTCTAACACCTCACCCACCTATCCTGCTCCTCCAGTGTGGGGTGTCCCTACGTATCAGTCCCTCTCAGTTTAGCAGTCATATGAGGGCCAAGAGCTTCCTGTTGCACTGGGGACCTACATTTTAGCATCACTAGCACAAAGTGTCTCACTAACAGGTAACAAAGTCCATGTTCCTGTTCCTTCTAGCCTGTTGGTTGTAGGATAATTATCCTGTTCTATATGGTTAAAATCCAGTTATAAGTGAGTAGATGCCATGTACATTTTTCTGGGTTTGTGTTAGCTCACTCAGGATGAGCTTTTTTAGGTCCATCCATTTGGCAGCAAATTGTATGATTCCTTTGTTTCTGATAGCTGAACAGTATTCCATTGTGTAAATGTACCACAGGATTTTTTGTTTGTTTTTGTTTTTTTATCCATTCTTCAGTTGAGGGACATCTGGGTTGTTTCCAGTTTCTGACTATTACAAGTAAAGGTGCTATGAACATAGTTGAAGAGATCTCCTTGTGATTTTGTAAGGAATCTTTTGGATGTATGCCCAGGAGTGGTATGGCTGGGTGTTGAGGTCCAGCTATTCTAAGTTTTCTAAGATATTGCCAGACTAATTTCCATAGTGATTGTACAAGTTTGCACTCCTACCAGCAGTGGAGTGTGTTCCCCTTTTTCCACAACATTGCCAGCATATGCTGTCATTTGAGTTTTTGGTTTTAGCCGTTCTGATGGGTGTGAGACGGAATCCCAGAGTCATATTGAGTTTCATTTCCTTGATGATTAAGGATGTTGAGCGTTTCTTTAAGTGTCTCTCAGCCATTAGAGATTCCTCTTTTGTGAATTCTTGGTTTAACTCTGTTCCCCATTTTTTGATTGGATTATTTGGTTTCTTGGTGTTTAATTTCGTAAACTCTTTATAAATTTTGGGTATTAGCCCTCTGTCCAATGTGGGGTTGGTAAAGATCTTTTCCCAATCTGTAGGCTGCCATTTTTTTTGAATGACAGTGTCTTTTGCCTTACAGAAGCTTTTCAGTTTCATGAGGTCCCATTTATTGATTGTTGTTCTTAGAGCCTGAGCTCTAAGAACACAATTGTCCCCTGTGCCTATGAGTTCGAGGCTTTTCCCCACATTCTCTTCTATTATATTTAGTGTGTCTGGTTTTATTTTGAGGTCTTTGATCCATCGGGGCCTAAGTTTTGTGCAAGGTGATAAATATGTGTCTATTTGCATTCTTCTGCATGTCAACATCCAGTTAGACCAGCACCATTTGTTGAAGATGCTGTCCTTCTTCCATTGTATCGTGTTGGCTTCTTTATCAAAAATTAAGTGACTATAGGTGTGTGGGTTTATTTCTGGGTCTTCAATTTTATTCCATTGATCCACTGGTCCTTTCTATACCAGTACCATGCTATTTTTATTGCTATTGCTCTGTAGTATAGCTTGAAATATGAGATGGTGATATCTCCAGATTTTTTTTATTGTACAGGATTGACTTATCTATTCTGGGCTTTGTTTTGTTTTGTTTTGCTTTTCCATATGAAGTTGAGAATTGCTTTCCCAGGTCTATAAGGAATTGTGTTGGTATTTTGATCAGAATCGCAATGAATCTGTATATTGCTTTTGGTAGGATGGCCATTTTTATTATGTTGATCCTACCTATCCATGAGCATGGAAGGTCTTTCCATCTTTTGATGTCCTCTTCAATTTCTTTTTTCAGGGACTTGAAGTTCGTGTTGTATAGGTCTTTTACTTGCTTGGTTAGAGTTACCACCAGGTATTTTATATTATGTATGGCTATTGTAAAGAGTGTTGTTTTCCTAATTTCTTTCTCGGCCCATTTATCTTTTGTGTAAAGAAGGGCTACCGATTTTTTTTTTTTTTTAGAATTAATTTTGTATTCAGCCACCTTGCTGATGGTGTTTATCAGCTGTAGGAGTTCTCTGCTGGAATTTTTGGGGTCACTTATATATACTATCATGTCATCTGCTAATAGGAATACTTTGACTTCTTCCATTCCAACTTGTATCACATTGATCTCTCTTGGTTGTTTTATTGTTTTAGCTAGGACTTCAAGTACTATGTTGAAGAGATATGGTGAAAGTGGGCATCTTGTCTTGTCCCTGATTTTAGAGGAAATGCTTTAATTTTTTTTCCCATTCAATTTGATATTGATACTGGCTTGCTGTATATTGCCTTTATTATTTCTTGGTATGGTTTTTTTATGCCTGCTCTCTCCAGGACTTTTAGCATGAAGGGGTGTTGGATTTTGTCAAATACCTTTTCCCCATTTGCAAGATGATCCTATGTTTTTTTTTTCTTTCAGCTTCTTTATATGGTGGATTAAGTTGATGGATTTTCATATGTTGTACCACCCCTGCATCACTGGGATGAAGCCTAATTGGTCATGCTATATGATACTTTTGTTGTGTTCTTGGATTCTGTTTGCTAGTATTTTATTGAGGATTTTTGCATCTATGTTCTTGAGGGAAATTGGTCTAAAATTCTCATTCTTTGTTGGATTTTTGTGTGGTTTAGGTATCAGGGTGATTGTGGCCACAAAGAATGAGTTTGGCATTGTTCCTTATGTTTCTATATTGTGCAAGAGTTTGAAGAGTCAATACTCTTTAATGCAATTCCTATCAAAATACCAACATAGTTCTTTACAGACCTTGAAAGAACAATTCTCAACTTTATATATAAAAACAAAAAATCCAGAAGACATAAATCAATCTGGTACAATAAAAAAAAAAAAAAAACATCTGGAGGTATCACCATCTCTGATTTCAAGCTGTACTACAGAGCAACAGTAAAAAAAAAAAACCAAAAAACCTGCATAGTACTAGTATAGAAACAGACCAGTGGATCAGTGGAATCAAATCAAAGACCCAGAAATAAACCCACACACTTACGGTCACTTAATTTTTGACAAAGAAGCCAACATCATACAATGGAAAATGGAACGCCTCTTCAACAAATGGTGCTGGCCTAACTGGATGTCAACATGTAGAAGAATGCAAATAGACATATATTTATCACCTTGAACAAAACTTATGTCCCAGTGGATCAAAGATATCAACATAAAACTAGATACACTAAATATAATAGAAGAGAAAGTGGGGAAAATCATGGAACTCATTGGCACAGGTGACAATTTCCTGAACAGAACACCACTAGCTCAGGCTCTAAGAACAACAACCAATAAATGTGACCTTATAAAACTGAAAATCTTCTGTAATGCAAAGGACACTGTCATTAGAACAAAATGGCAGCCTACAGATTGGGAAAAAAATCTTTACCAACCCCACATCTGATAAAGGGCTAATATTCAAATATTTAAAGACTCAAGAAATTAAACACCAAGAAACCAAACAACCTAATAAAATGATTTTCATAGCTAAATCAAGAATTCACAAAAGACGAATCTCTACTGGTTGAAAGACACTTGAAGAAATATTCAGCATCCTTAGTCATCAGGAAGATAAAACTCAAAACAACTCTGAGATTCCATCTCACACCCATCAGAATGGCTAATATCAAAAACTCAAGTGACAGCATATGCTGGCGAGGATGTGGAGAAGGAGGAACACTCCCCCATTGTTGGTGGGAATACAAACTTGTACAACCACTTTGGAAATCAGTTTGACAATATCTTAGAAGACTGGGAATAGTTCTACTTCAAGTCCAAGCCATATTGGTTCTGGACATAAATCCAAAAGATTCTCCATCAGACCACAAGGATATCAGCACAACTATGTTCATAGCAGCTTTATTTGTAAAAGCTAGAAACTGGAAACAACCCAGATGTCCTTCAACTTTAGAATGGGTTAAAAAAAATTGTGGTACATTTACATAATGGAATACTACTTAGCTATCAGATACAAGGAAATCATGCAACTTGCCACCAAATGGATAGAATTAGAAAAGATCATCCTGAGTGAGCTAACCCAGACCCAGAAAGATATACAAGGTATGTACTCACTTATACCTGGATATTAGCAATATAGTACAGGACAACCATCCTGTCATCTACAGATCCAAAGGGCTAGGAACCTAGCATAACTATTCTACCAAAAAAAAAAAAAAAATTCCAGCTAGCAGTAGGTCATGGATCCTGTTGCCTGTTAGTGGAACACTTTACCTTAGCTAGGTTGCCATATTAGGCCCCAGTATAAGAGGAAGCTTGTAGCCCTCAGTGACTGATGAATGAACTGAGGGGAGTTGATATGTGGGGGCTTCCCTTAGCCAAGGAGGAGAGGACAGAGATGGGGTGAGAGAGGGACAATTGGACCATGCTGTGATCGAGATGTAACTTGAAAAATAAATTAATAAAAAATGATCATATTAAGCAATTTTAAAGTGCAATTGAAAGAGTTAAAAATCCAAAGAGTTAAAAGATAGCATCTACCAACTAGTATTTAACTAATCATGTTTCTCTAAGGAATAAACACACACACACACACACACACATACACTACACACATTAAAATATTATTTTATAAGACTGTCTAGTAACTGCATGTATTAAAAAGATATGTATTTGAAATAAATGTTAACTAATAATCCTTGACAAAACCTACAAAAAAAGCATAAAAATATGTTCTTTTAGGAAGCAATGCATTGAATAAATTGTGAGCATTGGTTTCATCATAAATAAGGAATTTTAGAACTTCATTTTATATATGAGAAGTGATCTCACCCCCTCCCCATAAGGATTTTATCTTATCTAAAACTCCAGAAAGTCCATCGTAATGAAATAGACAGTCAACCAAATCATACTTTTTTACACATGAATGCTACTGTCTACTAAACCCAAAGGTGTTTACATGTGATGATCTTATATAAAACATTATATGCACTATTAGTAGTTAAAATAATATGTAACAGAACCATCTGAGCAGCATATCTGTATGCATGAACATAAAATTTATACACTGTTATGGACTACATTCTGTGCTAGTATCTATAGATATAAAGAGAGATACACAGAAACCTCAAGAAGCCAGTGAAAATACAGCTGATAGGTATTTACTATTTGTAAGGTAAACAATCAAATTAGAGAGATAGACAAAAATTATACTAAGCAAATGATAAAACAAATATTCTTTTTTATTTTTGAAAATATTAAAGTTATCCTAAATTTTCTGGTAAATTTTTGTTTTAACTGATTTTATATATAAAACATAGCATATATACCACAAAGTATAGCCTTTTGTGAGATTTCCTTGATTTAAATTATAGATGTAGGGGCTGGAGAGATGGGTCACTAGTTAAAACAGTGTTTCTTGATTTTGATGAGGACTTGAGTTTGGTTCCCAGCTCCAACTTGGGTAGCTCAAAATTTCATGTACTTTAAGCTGCAGGGGACCTAGTGTCATATTCCAGCCTTCATGGGCATCCACATGCACACAAGCATCCAGATGTATACACATAAATAAAGAATAAATGATTGTTGGTGTGCAATTGGCCTTTAAGTTGAATATATGTGCTTCTCAAAATACCTAGTGCTTCTAAGGAATATTGTAAGTCCTTTAAATCCTAAAAATCTTTTTGAGTGTGTTCCCATTTCACCTGATGTTGTCTCTTCCTCCTCCTTCTTGAGATCTACTATGTTGTAATGCGTGTTCTTCCTCTCAGCCTCAAAATCCCCAAAATAAGACTCTAAGACTCAAAATGTATTTACAAATACCTAGACCATATAGCTAGGCTCGTTCTCTGATTAGCTCATAACTTAATAACCTATGTATTCTAATCTAAGTCCTGGAGCATGGCTGGTTACCTCTGCTCAGGTACCATGCATCTGTTCTCTTCACATCTTTACAGTGTCTTCTCCCACAACCGGTATTCTCCCATAACCCTCTCTCTCTACTGCATATCCCATCTTCATTCTACCTTTTCTATAGGCCATAAGTTTTTTTTATTGACAGATAGTACACAAGATATCCCTTCTAAGATAATGGATATTTTCCACATTTCTCAGATGTTTTTGCTAGAGGATATTTCCACTGGAAGACAAAAAGTCAGTCATATGTCCACACCGTTTCACTTTTTCTTAAGCCATTGTAAGGACCACTCTTTCTTAAAGAGGTGCCTCTTGGTGAGTGCAGTACAAGGCTGTGGCCAGCCTCACCTGTGTTCTTCCAAGAACTTTCTTCTCCCTAGCTATAATAGTTACTTTCCTCATTTCATTCATAAAATATCCCAAAGGAGCAACTTAAAGAGGCAGGGTTGCCCCTAGCTCATGGAAGGGAAGGCATGGTGGAAAGAGCAATCAGGGTGTGGGACCTGTCAGGAAGCAAAGAAGGACTAGGACAGAAGGGTTAAGCAATAATCCCCATCCCTGTCCTTCAGTAGTCCACTGCCACCATCTATACTCCATTCCTTACACTTTTATAATCTTCCAAAGCAGCACCACCAGGTGGAGACCAAGTGTTCACTAGCACCTTGCTCTAGCTTCTTTTCTTATTCATGACACCTACCTTGTACACACCATTCAATTCACTGAATACTTGTTTCATTCTCTTTCTTATAGCATTTGATGTTGTTCTATGAGGGTAGAAGCTTTGGAATTCTTTTTTCAAGATTTTGTTCTTTGGTATATTCTTTTTTTTTTTAAAGGTAATTCAGAAACTTTATAGACTTTAAAAATAGCCCAGGCTATGCATTCAGAATTAATCACTCATATGTTTGTAATGATTTAGCACCTATGGCCATCCAGGAGTTGGAATGCAAACAACTATTCTGATGCAGCCAGTCTTGAGAAGGCGCCTACAAGTTACAGCTATGGAGAATGTGCTGTGTTCCCATCTGGCTCCACACAGTCTTCCTTTGACTCTCCCCTCCCATCAACCTGAAATCCCCACCTGGATCCCTGGAATTCACTGATCATAATTTTTCAGTTAATTCTGTTCCATTGCTAACATATCATCTCAAGGAACTCATGACCACAGAGACTATTATGGGGTTAAATCATGGTTCTACATTTAACTGTTTATATATTCAAGCCCTAACCCCTGAATGCTTTGGAAAGTGATTGAGTTGGGAGATAATATTTTTTTTTAATAATTTATTTTTTATTTCTTCAAGTTACATCTCAATCACAATCCCCTCCCTACTCCCCCCTCCAGTCCCACCCTTCCACCCAACCAGTAATAATTGTGAGCTGATATTACTGAAACAGTGCTCAGGAGACTAAGCTATGGGATTAGGCCCTGTATCCAGGGCCAGCTTGGTCTGTCTAATCAATTCTAGGTCATCAAGTGAGACCATGTCTCAAAATCATGACTACATCGAACTTGTAAATGTCACTCACATACTCACTCATCTGTGAGCCACCAGCAGATGATTGTTTCCTTAGAACTATGAGGACAGAAGTCTACAATCAGTGTTCAAGCCACTTAGCTTCTGCTGAGGGATCTTCCTTAGCTTGCAGATGGCCAACTTGTTAAATCTGTAGATATCACACTGGGCATCTCTGTCACAGAACATTTCCATTAGAAATTAGAGAATTCTATTAAATCACATTATTCTAAAATATAGTATCTATTATTTCTCATACTTTTCATTCAATTATTATAATTCTGTAATCCCAAGCCTCTGAGCTACTGACATTTATTTTTCTAGTTAGCATATAGTCTATCTTGCTGATTGTACTAAGTTCATATTAAAGACTGTAAATTTTTTATTGATGCATAAAGACTTACTAGGTTTATAACCATTTATGATTATGATAAAATAGACTATGTTAATTTATCATTTCTCTTTTTGATTGCCTAAAATAATGACTACAACTTTCTTATACTTTCCTATTTTTATAATATGTGTTTTCCCACTTTTCCTTGTCTTTACATTTACGTTGTATTTAGTATAATTTATACATATACTTTATATATATATAAAGTATAATTATATTAGATTTCATATAGGAATATTTTTTATCTATTATTTCTCTGATGTCAATGATTTTTTTCTATTTTTAATACCTTTTAAATTAAATATAATTTTATCACTTGTCCTTTACCTTTCTCTCTCCAACCCCTCCCATGTTGCCCAACTGTTGAATTGATAGTCTCTTTTTCTTTGATTATTGTTACATACACAAACACAAACATATATGATACACACACACAGACTTATGTACATATATATAAATACAATTTTCTGAGTCCATTTTTGTTGTTTGTGTGTATATGATTTCAAGGTTGACTACATTGTACTGTGTAGCCAATTAGGTAACTCATCCCTTGGAGATGCTAACTTGCCCTCTTTTAGCAGTCATTAGTTGCCTGTAGTTTTATGTTTAGTGCTGGGTCTTATGGGATTTTCTCTTTCTATGTTTTTTTTTTTATCCATTCTTGATCTCTGGATTTGAATTTGTGTTGATTCTGTTAAAATGTAATGAAGTCTTTGGTCAGGTGTGGTGGTGCATACCTTTAATCCTGGCATTTGAGAGGCAGAAGCAGGCAAATATCTGTGAGTTTAAGGCTAGCCTAGTCTACAAAGAGAGTCAAGGACAGGCAGAGAAACACAGAGCAACCTTGCCTCAAAAATAAATAAATAAATAAACAAACAAATAAATAAATAAATAAATAATAAAGTCTTTGAGGATTAGATGTGTACCTATTATTAAGCTACATAGATTCTGACTTCTGATTGTCCTATTTGTCCTCCATTCTTACCATATTTTATATTATGTGATTTAGACTTAGGTTGCAGGTATAATCCTTTACAATACTGAATTGCTACTGTAATGGTTACATTGTGCATTCTTGAAAGTTCTTAACGTACTTGACACCATCCTGTATCACTCTCTCATATATAGCATCCTGGTAACCACACAGATTCTTTTTACACTCCTTCACTTCTCTTTGTTCAAAAACTCTCATAAGTATTATACTAACATATATTGCAAAAATGATGAAACAGTGTAATGTTTCTTAGTTATTTAAATTTAATAGATATAATGCATTTTCTTTTATAGGTACGCACAAACTTAGTGTTTCTGATGTGCTTCAAGCTCTTACTTCTTTTCTTGTTTTTTTATTGTAAATGAAATTGTGAGCTGTTTTAGTTCTTGGTAACCTAGTTCAGGTGATGATACATTATTATTGCTTAACTTCAACATATTTTTTATGTCATTGTTAATATTGAATGCTATTTTTACTGATATAAAAATCTTTCTCCAAGCTTCTTTTCTTTTTTTATGCATTTAAAATGCTATGCTGACCTTGAACAGTAGGTAATCTTTCAGTGACAGAATCCTAAGTGGGATGGCGAGGAGATGAGAAGATGAAGAAGATAGGAAATCTGGGGTCCAGAGGACTTTACACAAGCTATGTTTATGGCAAACAAGCTTGCTAAGTAGTACAGCCTCTTATATGCAGTTTTTAGGAAAGAAATTGGATCAAGTCATGCAAAGCTATCATACAATGGGACAAACTCAGCAGGGGGGTTATCAAGCAATGTTGCATAAGGAGAACAGAATAACTCAAGGATATCAGAGACCAAGCACACAGCTGCCTTGGCACTTCAGGCTCTTCAAGGGGGAAAAGTCAAAATCTTAGGAACCAAACTCGTAACTACTTCGAGACACTTGCCATCAGCATAAGACTGGACCTAGCCAATTCTGCTCCTGTGCAAGGACATAGAACTAGGTTCCCTTGGTCCTTTCATCAGGGCTTTGAGAAAGCTAGGATGGGTCTGGCTCTCAACAGTGACATTATCTCCTGTCTTCCATTATTTTATGTGTTTGTGTGCCAGGGAGTAAGATGGAAGAAAGAGGGTGGTGCTTTCTGAAAAAGGGACACTGAAGACTGATTAAACAGGCTTGTCTTGCCTGTTCTGAAGGAAAATAATTCCCCAGAGAAGCCTGCAGAGTTACATTTCAGTAGAGCAAACTTTCTGCAACTGTACTTCCTGCTAGCCATGGAACTCAGCATTGCTTTTCTCTTTCTGGGAAGATAGTTCCTACTTTGTGTTTGTCTCTTAGTCACCATTTAATCCAATGATGTATGATTTTTGTCATTGTGAAGACATCGGTGGGCTTCTTACCAAAGGCAGTAAAACTGTTTCAGTAATCATATGATTTTATGTTTGCTGATCACCTAATCACCGTTCCTTTGGTACTGTGCTATCTGTTGTGGAAATTTCAATTTTATTTGCTTTTTTTTTTTCTTCAAAATTGCCCCTTTTCCTGCCTTTGCCTCCTGAGGATTTGATGCCTTTGTTTGCATTGTTCCAATTTGTTTATTTTATCTTTCGGTATTTTGTAAGTCCAGACTTCTTTAGTTCTCAACATAAAAGTTTCTTATGTTTGACTTATGAGAAAAATGTTCCTAAGTAAACTAATATGTTTTTAAAGACTCCCATCCTGAGTTTTCTGTATCTCTAAATTATATACTCACACCTACCAAGTCATTGTATGTAAGTTTCACTGTACTTCACATCAAATCCGTCAAAAATTCTGCTAAGACTTATTTTTTTTTCAACCATGTCTATCTGCATATTTCCAGAAGACACCACACCAAGCTTCTCTGTTGTTGTGAATTGTCGGTCCCTTCATTTTGGGAGTTTCATGTTTCCAACTATCTTAATTTATCATATGATGGCAAACATTTTAAATGTTTCTGGGAGGCAATAAGAGCAATTAGGTAGAAACAAAATGAAATTGTTCATTATACATTGTCTGAACCAAATTCAAATTCATGCTTCCTCTTATAGTACATTCTACATCTTATAGTCATAAATATCTTTGTAGAAATGGAGTAAGATTATAAGTACAATTTTCTCAAAAACAAAAACAAAAACCCTACAGTCTTCCCACTGTATTAAGACTAAGATCCAAGTGCCCTGTCTTGATGGGACTGAATCTACCCTTCATACCTGTCTGACATTTTCCTTGACCACTTTGTCAGTGATTTGCTATAGCTGAGACACCTTTCTTACCCTTCATTGCTTATGGTACTGTAAAAGTAACTTTTATTCACCAGATGCAATTGTGTCTCTGAGGCTTACTCCCTTCCATCTGCTAACCAACCTATGCCTACTCTTGGGAACCTTCCAGCCTTTGTATAATCTAATCTAGGCCTACGATGCTTTCAGCATCTGAGAGTTACTGCTGACTAAGCTCACCATTTCTAGTTCTTTCTGAACTCTGGCTGACTGGTTCAACTTAGCTATTCTGGCTCAAATGCCTGTCCATGCTGATTGATTCAAAGTGTTTTTTCAACTTCTGACTGAATTACTCTTCTTGGCCTCAAACTAACTCTAGCAATCTGTTCTAATCTTCTGGCTCCTTCTCATTCTCTGGCTCTTTCTGTCTTCCCCTGTGTCTATCTTGTTCTCTCTTCAACCTATCTCTGCAAAACTCTCCTGATAAAATTGTCTCTTCTGAATTCTACAAGTTGAACTGATACCAACTGAACTGCTGCGAACTCAACTCCATTGCACTGTCTCTCAGCTGACTCCCAATTGACTGACTGAACTCAATTGTCTTTCCCTGTGCTCTCTCTTTTTAAAAAGATTGTTTATTTATTACTTCAGGTTACATCTCCATCATAGTGTCCTCTTTCCACCCCTCCCAGTCCTGCCCTCCCACCCTCTACCCCCCAACCCTTCCATCCCACTCCTCTGGAGTGGAGTGTCCCTACATAACAGTCCCCCACCCCAGTTCAGCAGTCATATGAGGGCCAAGAGCCTCCTCATACACTGGGGGCCTACAAGGCAGCACCACTAGGGCAAAGTGTCTCACTGACAAGAAAAAAGTCTCTGTCCATGTTCCCTTTGGTGCATTGGTTGTAGTATAGTTATCCTGTACTTTATGGCTAAAATCCGACTATAAGTGAATAGATGCCATGTAAAAATTGCCTCTCTTTCCTATCTGTTTTTGTGTAAGTTGGGTGTATCTTATCACTGACTTATTCTGTCAAGTCTTTCTCCGATTTGTCACTTTGTCTGCCACTCAACTAGACATCACTTTCGAACAGGGGTGCTTCTACAAACTAACTTTATCTTCATTGTTTGGGATTAAAGGTGTACACTAAGGGTGTATCTGTATTCCAGCCAGATCATACTGTAATCAGAGCATGTCTGCTTTCCAGCTGGATCACATAGACCTACCTAGAAAGCCTTTGGATATGATTCCTTGCCAGAGAAAGGATGCTGGATTAAATTTCCTCTACATGGTACCTATGATACTAAGTTGAAACTTAGTTTCTCTTATGTGTGTCTTCCAAAAGTATGAACCAAAATAATAGAGCAATGGGCATAATTATCTAACAAAGATATTAGAAGCAGACATGGTGATGACCACTGGATTTGATCCTGAATATGCACATAATAATGAGAAAAGATTGTTGCATTTATTTACAGAGACTATAATGTACAATGACCTACTAACTTGGTTACTTTTATCAGATGTAAACAGAGAAAAGAAACTAACTAGACCTATTAGAGAAAAGGAAAGATGTTTTCTGTATTATTAAGGATTTTCAGCACACTGATATTTTTATTATGGATGGATGATGTAATAAGAATACTTAACTTGTTAGTTTAAGTGTATCCAACTCATATTTGGAAGTGTAGAAAATCTATACAACTAAATTATGTCAACATTTTATAAACTGCCTTTATTAAGTTGACCATCTGGGATTAATTGACGTAAAACAAAAATATACCACCTTGAAAATATCTGTTTTGAGGCTTAAGAATTTTATATATGATCTATAAAAGTGGTCTTAATGTGAATTTTCCTAGATACAAGCTTATGTTGAGTGCTTATGGAATTATGTTCTGAGCATTCAGTCATGAGGGAGACTATTTCTGGGCTAGAATGTATTGTATTATGGAGAGGTGAAACATATAAACAAATCAAATCCGATGTTTTGTGTGAACTGCTAAAGGAAAGGTATGGTGGAAAGGAAGTTGAGGACACAAAATCAGGTGAGGTTAGCAAACCATGCTGGAAGTAGTTAGAAAAGAAACTGACACATTCAGTTTCCAATCGCATTCAACTTGTTCCACTGTGGTTATAAGAATTCCTTCACAGATAATAGCTATGCTGGAATATAGATGTTTTCAAGTTATTCTCCCACACAGAGTAAAGTTATACTTCCATTTTGTTCCAATTATAATATAGACTCACAGAATAGATAATCAAAATCCTTTTCTGGAATCAGTATTTTGAGGACTCAAGTTGCCAATTTATTAATATAACATCTTTTTGTTTCTGTTTCATTGTTTCTAAAATGAAGATAAGAGCAATAATTAGTATATACACTTGGAAAGAAAACTTGAATTATTGTTGTAAGGTAAGCCACATCTGTGAAACTACCAAGAATCTTACCTTACTGTGGAAAGATAGTTCTATAAGAACTGAAGAAGCAGTTTCATGTTTTGATAATAGTCCTGCAGACTCATGTCTATTCCATTAGAAAGGATATACTGAAATACATGTTTTAGATGATCTCTAATTTTATCTAATATAAAAATTATTGTATGCATGTGCACATGCATTGTGTAAAAATGTTTTGCTTTTCAATATCCTAGAATTGTTCATCTTTAACATGAAATTATCTAGCAGTAGTATTTTAAATGCATATTTTTAATAAATTTCATAGGACAGTGAAAACAATGATGAAAAAGATGACAGTAGGTGCCCTTACATTGGACTTATATTATTGTCCTTAAGGCAAAATATTTTGCTGCGTGTTGTCCTTCATAGGAGATGTGGCAGTCAGTAGACGTTATGATCATGGTGCACTTGATGTATGGCAGGACTGCTCCTCAGCTCTAAGGCTCACCTGTTTGTTCCAGGGGTTAGTAGGATCCAGTCTAGCCGAACATGACTCAGCTCAGAAAAGCTTATATTTAGCCATGTCCTAAAATTATCGTATTTATTGTCTTCATGAGAGTCCTTGCATGACAAAGGATTATTTATCAGGGCCCTCTCTCAAAGTAATGAAAGGTCATAGGAATTTTTGATCAGCAGGCTAGTTTTTACTTATTTTTTGGCAGCTGTATCTCAATTCTGTTGTGGATGAAAGCACCTTGAATACTTTATGAAATCTGTATGATCTCCAAATCTATGTGGTTTGGTGAGTTAAGCTGAGCTATTTAGTAGCCATAGTAATATTTGAGGGATAAGTGTGAGGAGAAACCAAGTAAGCAAGCAAGCCTCAGTTCTACAGCCTTTCCTTGGGTAATCAACTCCCTTTATTCTCTCTGCTAGTATGAGACAAATGATTTTAGATTCATATATAATTCATCTATAAAATCATAACAACAGTTGTCCTTGGCAACTGGATTTTTGTAGCTTACCATAACATCCTCAGGTTACACATGGTGTCATGAATGACAAGATTTTCCTTTTTGGCAAATATGGAGTAGTATTTCATAGTGAATGTATGCTATATTTGTTTCATTCATTGATCTGTTAATAGTCATTTAGGCTGTTTCCACATTTGTAATTATTGTGAATATTGCTGAAATGAATGTGAAGCCCAGATCTCCTTTGGGTATACATATTGCACATTATAATTTATTTTCCTAAACTGCCACATAATAGCAATTGTCTTCTGACTTTTTAAGGAATCTCCAAATGATTTTACAGCATAGCTGCCCAAATTTATATTTCCATTAGAAGTGCTACCCTGTCCTGTTGGAGGAAGGTCTAATACATTGCTTCTGATAGGCTGATTTCAATGCTGAGATCTGGTTACCGCCCACTTTGAGGTATTCTCTTGATTGGTTAATAAAAGTCACTGATGGCCAATTAGCTGGGCAGAAAGAATATAGAAGGTGGGACTTCCTGTGAGGGAAACAGGAACCCTGCGTTTTACACAGAGGAATGAATCTCTCTTTCCACTAGGAGACATGGAAACAGACATGTGTTTGAGAGCTTTGGAAGGTAACAACAAACCACATGACAGTTTGGGATTAAGTGGTCCAGGTTAATTTAGATTAGCTAGTTGAGAGTCTGCCCAGCTAAACGTTGAAACATTAAAAGATCTTGGTGTGTTTAGTTATTGGGGAAAGGGCTGCAGTGGCCTAGGCCTCCAGTCAAAGCAATCCAGGGCCATTGGCCTCCCACCAAACCCCAGTGACAGTTCCTCCAGGCCACCCGCAATTCTGCTGACCTAATATAACAACTTATAGTTATTAATGAAAATATTAGTTAATAGAGTTTAGGTTGCAGGTGGTGAGGGCCACCATTGGTCCATGGCTACCTCCCCAGGACAAGTCAGGCTGCCAGTTATGGTGGGTCAAGCCTGCTGGCCTCCCGCCAACCTAATCTTATAGTTTATATTGACAATTAAATTGCAGTTTCACCGCCCCATCTCTGTCAGTATTTGCAACTTACTGGGTTTTAAAAACTAGCCACTCTGATTTCCATTGTGGTTTTAACATGCAGTTCGCCAATGATCAGGGGCAATGAATGTTTTTTTCATGGGTCAGTCATACAGATCTCTCCTTGGAAGTAACATCTGTTCAGATTTTTTTTACCTCTTTTTCACCTGAATTGTTTTCTCGCTGTTGAGTTAAATTCCATGCATATTTTGATTATTAGCTCTTCATTGTATGTATCATTTAGAGATGTTTATTTTCAGACTATGGATTGTCTTTTTTTGTTTTTTATTTTTATTTTGTAACGTACTGGCACTTATGGGAGGTGGAGCAAATAGCTACCTCATAAAAGAAGAAAGTTTCCAAATAAACGCTGCAATTCACTTTAGGCAGAGGTAAGGATAGTGAGCAGAGCAGACATTAACTAAACAAAGACAAGAAAACAAAACTTAAAAAGTCAATGAAGGTGACAGTTACTTGTAAAGATAAGTAAAATCCATAAAACTAGCTAGATCATCAAAAAAAGAAATAAAAACAACCCTCAAAATCAGAAATGAAAGAGGAGATGTTACAAATAATGTAACAAAAGCACAGGTAAGTCTGAAATTACTAGGAACACCAACAAATCATTTCCTCAGGAACTCTGGAAGAAATATAGAAATCCCTAGAAATGGAAGCCTAAAGACAAACAAGAACATATGATAAAACCAGGAGACCAGGAAGTCAAAAGTGTCAGTCAGCAACAAGAAAGGCTCCCAGCAAAGAGAATCCTGGCAGCTGAAGGATTCACTAATGAATTCCATAAAACATCTAAAGAAAATTGCATAGCATTTTGAGTTTTTAATTGACAGAAAGAATAGAGTGTTGTTACTTGTGACCACTCATTAGTCAAAGCTCTGCTGTTTTGTTTCCTTCTATCATCATTGGTCTTAGAGATGCAAGTATGTTTGTATATGTGTCTTTATATATACTGACCTAAGAAAATGCTATTTGGGGACTTATTAATATTGGTTGGCCAGGCCATTAAGAGATGCCCATTTGTTTCCAGTACTCAACCAAAACAGGCTTAATGAAAAAGAGGAGCACTGAAAAAAACATGGGAGGTAGGATGATGATGATGTGTAGGAGGAGAGGTAGTCTCATTTCTCACCCTTATACATTATGCATCACCAGGGAATTATTGTTATTACATTTAATCCATGGAGAGGAATAAAATCAGAAACGTTCAAGTACTCTTAATGTTTAAGTGATGCTAAGGTGGTTTTCAAGTCTGGGAGGAGGCAATCAACATCCACAGAGATAATAAGAACTTAGGTCTCTTTTGTTTTCCTTAAAAGTATTTACTGTACAAAATAATGGGGACAATGAATATTTTCTAGACATGTCTTATATATATATATTTATAAACGTTAATAATTATTCACAATTTTTATGAAATGAAATTATTCATACTCTTTAATATTTCATTTATTTTTAATTCTATTAGTAAACCAATATTAATTCTGGTTAGCCTCAAATAGATTTTATTTTAAGGAGATAGAATTCTTTGTATCTAAGTAGACCCACATTATATTCTGCCACTTCACCATATGTCATTTGCAGCAGTTTTAAGGATTTATATTCTTAGTCTATCTCTTTGTTATACTTTAACTACAGGACCTTGGAGATTATGTTTATTTTTATTCCATACATATAGTAGTGCCTAGAACATCATACATAATAAATACATCTTTGCCAAATTATATATATATATGTATATCCTCTGAAAGGTATTAAAAATTGTAACTACCAAGAATTTGATTTGTTTTACACTGGGAAACATGCAGGAAATAAAAATAGAATGACCTTGTTAGCATTGACCTGACACACAGAATTCAACCAGATTTATTTTCCTCCGACAAGAGCCTTGGCAAAGGCCTAGGATAAACAAACATAAATCACTGCATGTATCAGAGCCACTTCAAAGTTTAGTTTGTGTGCGTTGTTATAATAATATCCTATCACTGGACAAGGGGTATGGAAAATGCTTAGTGAGTAGATAAAACAGGCCTGAGAGAAAAAAACACAGCCTTATTACTTCTACTTTGTGTGTCATCTCCAATAAGTAGGTGCTGTGGTTAAAATGTGTCAATTTCAATGGGGCAAATATACCCCAGATATTCTAAGTGTTTGGGTGAGACTGTTCTTCCTGTTTTGTTTCATAGTTTATTACAATACATCAATTTGAAGAATAGTGGATTCCATTGTGATAAATTCACATGTGAATTAAAAGTGCTTTGATCTTATTTCTTCTTTTCTTCTTCTCTTCTGTCCTGACTCCTGTTTTCCTTGAGTATGCTCTCTTTTCTAATAGTTCTCCTTCTACTTTGTTGTTACCTCTGTCCACAGCCTGCAAATTCCATATGTGTGTAAAGCATGAAATACTTATCTCCCCAAGTCTGGCTTATTTCATAAAACACAATGATTTCGATTTCTGTCCATTTTCTTGCATATGATTGAATCCTTCTTTAACAATACAAGTGGAATTATGATGTATAATTCAGACATGAAAGAGGTGTTATAGCTAATACAACATAAGCACAAATGATAATAAAATTATTGTGAACAACCACTGAGCTCTGCACTCAATGGCTATTCCATCCCCAATTTCTTCACAGTCCCTCTGAAATCAAATGGTCAGGTCTGTCCCTGCACCCTGCATATCCCATGACCTGGTACCACAATTTATTTTCATCAGGCTCTCTAGAGGAACAGAATTGAATATGTATGTATATATGTATAATTTTAATTGATGTCACAATTCATAAGTTATTTTACATATCTATTACTATATTAAAGAAATTATGTCTTAAACTTTATTAAAAACTTAGTTTATAATGGATTAGAAACTTCAATGTAATGTGTGAAATTGAAATTACCAGAAGAAAGCATGGTAGCATTCTTCTTGACTTTAGCTGGGTGATGTTTTTTTTTCTTTTTTTTTTTTAGATGCCCAAAGTATAGACAATAACTGCAAAAATAGGCATATGGGATAATCCTAAACTTGAAAGTTTCTGTATAACAAAGGAAACTTTCAATAGAATGAAGAGGCAACCTACAAAGTTTGAGGAAATAGTTGCAAACCACATATGAGGAAGTTAATATTGAACAAACATAACTCATGTCAATATTAAAATAAAAAATGCTACAATTAAAATCCTACCTTAAGAAAAAGGCTGTGAAATAAGATTTCCTGAATTTGAAGTCAAATTCAACTATTAACTTTATAAATTATTTTCTTCAATTTTCAGACTGTTTTTATATGGATTGGAAGTAACCAAACATAATACATTCTTTGCTTTTATGAAATAAAATCGACTGTTGCTTACCTTCTCTGGTATAGCACAGCACTTCTGCTTAGCATTTACTTAGGAAGATGAACACTTTTTTCTGAAAATGATATGTATTTTTGAAAAGTATGTGCAATTATATAATTTTTATATTATTTTATATTTATTTATTTTTTCCCTTTATTTTTTATTTCTTCAAGTTACATCTCAATCGCAGTCCCCTCCCTATTCCCCCTCCAGTCCCACCCTCCCACCCTCAACCCCCCATCCTCTTCCCTTTTTTTTTTCTTTTAAGTTTAAGGTATATCTTATTTCCCCCTACAGTTTCTCCTTTCAGTCCAACAAATGGCTCTTTCTCTTATAATAATAAATACAATACAGTACAATAGAGGTAATTAGGCCACAGTTATGAGGGTTATATGGCTTAACGTATATTCCCAATAACCAGTCCATATGTATTTGGCACCTGACTTTAACATTCTACTATCTAAACATCTCCATGAGTTTAAAGGTCTATATCTGACTCAGCATTCATACTAATTGCAACACAATTTTAAAGTATCTTCTTAGATGTATAACACTCTCTTGACTCCTAAACAACTCAAAATTTAATTATCTGTTCTTCAATCACCTCAGAGACCTGAGAGGGATAAATATATCTGATTTTATAGGAAGTACAGGGCCTGCAGCTTCCCAAACTAAGAAATGACATACCAGTGGCTGCCTGGACAATTCCCATTTTCTCTCCATACATTACAGCATCGCTCTTCAGTCATTTGGCCCTGTTTCTCTGACAGACATTGATTGTAGAGCAGGGGTTATGAAGGACTTACCTACCCTGTCTTGGCAGAACTAGGCTGTCGACTTACCTGCTTCCAGGTTTTGTCCTTTTTGGACAGCATTCTGTCTACAGTTGGAGCAAGGGGCTTTTCCTACCAAGAATAGAATAGTGGGTGCTGTCAGGAGTTGAAGTGTCTTGATATAAAAAAAATTAAAGTTATGAAAACATCTTTGAATGCCATATTCTGAAGATCTCTTGAAGTTTTTGAAGAGGCCCTATCTATCTCTTAAATTAGGGTAAGCAGATGTTGCTTGTCTCTTAGCAGCTTTATTTCTGATTAGCTTAGAAAATAACTATAATAGGCTGTCATAGTATCTAACAGAATGACAGGCTTGCATAACTATTAGTTTGCATTTCTTAATTATCCTAAACAGTTTATGACAATTAGTAGTAAAAGGCCGAAACATCACATTTCGTTTTTTTTCTTTACCTCCTAACACTTCCATCCCATTTCTCTGGGGTGGGATGTCCTTATATAACAGTCCCTCATCTCAGTTGAGAGGTCATATGAGGGCCAAGAGCCTCCTCATTCATTGGGGGTCTACAAGGCAGTACCATCAGTGAAAAGGGTCTCATTGCCCAGGAGAGAGAACTAAAAAACAAACAGACAAACAAATAAGCAGACAAGTAGATAAAAAAGACTAAAAAATAGAAAAAAATATATTAAAAATATAAAAAAATAAATAAATAAAAATAAAAAGTAAAAAGTCTAAAAAACAAACAAATAAGAAGACAAACAGATAAAAAAGAATAAAAAATAGAAAAAAATAAAAATAAAAAAATAAAAAATAAAAAGTCTGTGTCCATGTTCCCTTTGGTGTGTTGGTTGTAGTATCGATATCCTCTACTATATAGCTAAAATCCTACTATAAGTGAATAGATGCCATATGCATCCTTCTAAGTCTGGGTTTGCTCACTCAAGATGAGCTTTTCTAGTTCCATCCATTTGGCTGCAAATTGCATAATTTCATTGTTCCTGATAGCTGAATAATATTCCATTGTGTAGATTTACCACAGTTTTTTAACCCATTCTTCAGTTGAGGGACATCTGGGTTGTTTCCAGTTTCTAGCTATTACAAATAAGGCTGCTATAAACATAGATGAGGAAACTTCCTTATGATTCCGTGAAGAGGCATTTGGGTGTATACCCAGAAGTGGTATGGCTGGGTCCTGAGGCAAAGCTATTCCAAGTTTTCTAAGATATCACCAGACTGACCTCCATAGTGGTTGCACAAGCCTGCACTCCCACCAGCAGTGGAGTAGGGTACCCCTTTCTCCACACCCTCGCCAGCATGTGCTGTCATTTGAGCTTTTGATCTTAGCCATTCTGACAGGTGTGAGATGGAATCTCAAAGTCGTCTTGAGTTGCATTTCTCTGATGATTAAGGATGTTGAGCATTTCTTCAAGTGTCTCTCAGCCATTAGGGATTCCTCCTTTGTGAATTCTCTATTTAGCTCTGTACACCATTTTTTGATTGGATTATTTGGTTTCTTGGCATTTAATTTCTTGAGTTCTTTGTAGATTTTGGATATTAGCTGTAGGGGTTAGATAAATTAGATTTAGAAAATATATAGGAGTTTCTGATACTGTCTCTTAATTCGGGGCCTGAAGAGCATTATCAGCATGAAGTCAGCAAAAACAGGAAAGACTCAATAGACTGAAAAACAAGGTTGAAGTCAGGAAAACAGGAAAGACTTAATGGACTTGAAGAAACAAAGTATCTGGCTTGACATTGTTTTCAGCTGCTAAGTGGGCGGAGCCCAAATTAAGCTGAAACAGAGTTCCTCCTATTTAAGGACAGTGCGTGGAGCCCAGAAGAGAAGAGGCCCCTGATGCTAGAGAGCTCCAAGAGTCCTGCTGAAAAAACAGCTGGCCATTGATGGCCAGCTCTCTCCCTGAAGCAGAAAGAAGCCGGTGAGCAAAGAAAGCCTGAGCAAGACACCAAAAGGCCAAGGACTGGACCCTGTGGCTCAGCTTTTGCCTGGAGGGGTTTGATCTGTCCAAACAGTGGCCTAAAGGAAACGGTGCCTGGCTTTAAGGACTGAGGCAGAGCAGCTGAGTTCCTGATTCAAAAGAAGTAAGTTGGCCTGCAGACGGCTGGGGTCTCCCACAGAGAAGAAAGCATGAAGCCTTATTTAAGGTGAGACTGCAATAACCAATTTACCCTGACGAACCTGCATCTGAGAGATCCAGAAGAAGGACTGCTAAGTGCGTTAAAGAATCTACAACAAAGACTGTGTTCCTGACGACTGAGGACCTGCCCCAGAGACTGTATCATTCTAAAAGGTTATGAAAGTAGTTGTTATAATTATCAATAGGTTTAGTGGATAGGTTAAAGGGGTTGTAGGAATTTATAGGATTAATAGTTAAGAAATTGTTGGTGTTTGTTATAAGTGAATTTAGTAATAAATAAATAAGTGTTAAATAATAATTTAAAAGTTCGGTTACAATTAGCCCTCTGTCAGATGTGGGGTTGGTGGAGATTTTCTCCCAGTCTGTAGGCTGCCGTTTAGTTCGAATGACAGTGTCTTTTGCCTTACAGAAGCTGTTCAGTTTCATGAGGTCCCATTTATTGATTGTTGATCTCAGGTCCTGAGCTGTTGGTGTTCTGTTCAGGAAGTTGTCACCTGTGCCAATTAGTTCGCGGGTTTTTCCCACATTTTCTTCTAGTAGTTTTAGTGTGACCTGGCTTATGTTAAGGTTTTTGATCCACTTGGACTTAAGTTTTATACAAGGTGATAAGTATGGGTCTAATTTCATTCTTTTACAAGTGGACATCCAGTTGGACCAGCACCATATGTTGAAGATGCTGTCCTTCCATTGTGCCGTTTTGGCTTCTTTGTCAAAAATTAGGTGGTCATAAGTGTGTGCGTCTATTTCTGGATCTTCAATTCGATTCCATTGATCTACTGGTCTGTTTCTATACCAATACCATGATGTTTTTACAACTATTGCTCCAAGTACAGCTTGAAATCTGGGATGGTGATACCTCCAGATGTTTTTTTATTGTACAGGATTGATTTAGCTATTCTGGGCTTTTTGTTGTTCCATATGAAATTGAGACTAACTCTTTCCAAGTCTATAAAAATTGTGTTGGTATTTTGATAGGAATTACATTGAATCTATATATTGCTTTTGGTAGGATGGCCATTTTTATTATGTTGATCCTACCTATCCATGAGCATAGGAGATCTTTCCATTTGCTAAAGGCCTCTTCCATTTCTTTCTTCAGGGGCTTGAAGTTCTTGTTGTACAGGTCCTTTACTTGCTTGGTTAGAGTTACCCCCAGGTATTTTATGTTGTTTGTGGCTATTGTGAAGGGGGTTGTTTCTCTTGTTTCTTTCTCAGCCCATTTGTTTGTTGTATAAAGAATGGCTTCTGATTTTTTTTGAATTAATTTTGTATCCAGCCACTTTGCTGAAGGTGTTTATCAGCTGTAAGAGTTCTCTGGTGGAATTTTTGGGGTCGCTTATGTATACTATCATATCATCTGCAAATAGGGATAATTTGACCTCTTCATACCGATGTTTATCCCCTTGATCTCCTTTAGTTGTCTCATTGCTCTAGCAAGAACTTTAAGTACTATATTGAAGAGATATGGTGAAAGTGGATATCCTTGTCTTGTCCCTGAGTTTAGAGGAAATGCTTCAAGTTTCTCTCCATTTAATTTGTTTTTGGCCACTGGCCTGCTGTATATTGCCTTTATTATTTCTAGGTACAATCTTTTATGCCCGTTCTCTCCAGAACTTTTAGCATGAAGGGGTGTTGGATTTTCCAAATGCTTTTTCTTCATCTAGTGAGATTATCATGTGGTTTTTTTCTTTCATCTTGTTTATATGGTGGATGACGTTGATAGATTTTGGTATGTTGAACCATCCCTGCATTCCTTGGATGAAGCCTCCTTGATCATGGTGTATGATACTTTTGATGTATTCTTGGATTCAGTTTGCTAGTATTTTATTAAGTATTTTTGCATCTATGTTCATGAGGGAGATTGTTCTGATGTTCTCTTACTTTGTTGGGTCTTTGTGTGGTTTAGGAATCAGGGTGACTGTGGCCTCATAGAATGAGTTTGGCAATGTTCTTTCAGATTCTATTTTGTGAAAGAGTTTGAAAAGTATTGGTGTTAGCTCCTCTTTGAAGGTCCAGTAGAATTCCGTGCTAAAGCCATCTGGCCCTGGGCTTTTTTTGGTTGGGAGATTTTTAATGACTGTTTCTATTTCCTCATGAGCTATAGGGCTGTTTAATCTGTTTATCTGATCTTGATTTAGCTTTGGTAGGTGGAATCTATCAAGAAAATTGTCGATTTCACTTAAGTTTTCAAATTTGGTGGAGTATAAATTTTTAAAGTAGGATCCAAATATTCTCTGGATTTCCTCCATGTCTGTTGTTATTTCACCCTTTTCATTTCTGATTTTGTTGATTTGGGTTTTCTCCCTCTGTCTTTTAGTTAATTTGGCTAAGGGTTTGTTATTTTGTTGATTTTCTCGAAGAACCAACTCTTGGTTTCATTGATTCTTTGAATAGTTCTTTTTGTTTCTAAGTGTTGATTTCAGCCCTAAGTTTGATGATCTCCTGCCTTCTGCTCCTCTTGGGAGTGTTTGCTTCTTTTTTTTCCAATTCACCCAGTTCAGCTGTTAATTCGCTAATATGAGCTGTCACAATTTTCTTTTTGAAGGCACTTAGTGCTATGAACTTTTCTTGTAGCACAGCTTTCATTGTGTCCCATAGGTTTGGGTATGTTGTGTCTTCATTTTCATTGGATTTTAAGAAGTCTTTGATTTCCTTCTTTATTTCTTCCCTGACCCAGTGGTCCTCTAGAAAAGAGTTGTTCAATTTCCATGTGAGTGTAGACTTTCTGTTGATTCTTTTGCTATTGAAGTCCAGCTTTATTCCATGGTGGTCTGATAAGATACAAGGGGTTATTTCAATTTTCTTGTATCTGTTGAGGCTATCTTTGTGTCCAACTATATGGTCGATTTTGGAGAAGGTTCCATGAGGTGCTGAGTAGAAGGTGTATTCTTTTGTGTTTGGGTGAAATATTCTGTAGATATCTGTTAGGTCCATTTGGTTCATGATCTCTGTTAGACTCATTATTTCTCTGTTTGGCTTCTGTCTTGATGATCTGTCCATTGTTGTGAGTGGGGTGTTGAAGTCTCCCACTATTAAAGTGTTTGGATCGATATGTGATTTAAGTTTTAGAAGTGTTTATTTTATGAATGTAGGTGCCTTTGTATTTGGGGCATAAATGTTCAATATTGAGATGTCCTCTTGGTGGATATTTGCACCAAGCTTGTTTCCTGGGTCCATTTGCTTGGAAAACCTTTTCCCAGCCCTTTACTCTGAGATAGTGTTTATCTTCAATGGTGAGATGTGTTTCTTGTATACAGGGAAAAAGATGGGTCTTGTTTACGGATCCAGTTGGTAAGTCTGTGTCTTTTTATTGGCGAGTTGAGTCCATTGATGTTGATCGATATTAGTGACCATGGGTTGTTATTTCCCATTATTTTGGTATAGCTGGTTGTCTTGTGTTTCTTTTTGTTTAGTTGCTGTGGAGGTTTCTATTTCCTCTGTTTTCTTGGGTGTAGTTATCTTCTCTGTGTTGGAATTTTCCTTCTAGGATATTCTGTAGAGCTGGGTGTGTGGGGAGATATTGTTTGAGTTTGATTTTGTCATGGAATATCTTGTTTTCTCCATCTATGTTGATAGAGAGTTTTGCTGGGTATAGTAGTCTGGCTGGGCACCTATGTTCTCTCAGGGCTTGTAGGACATCTGTCCAGGCCCTTCTAGCTTTTAAAGTTTCTGAGGAGAAGTTAGGTGTGATTCTGATGGGTCTGCCATTGTATGTGACTTGGCTTTTTTCTCTTACAGCTTTTAATATCCTTTCTTTGTTCTCTACATTTGGAGTTTCTATTATTATGTGGCGAGAGGAGTTTCTTTTCTGATCTAATCTGTTTGGTGTTCTGTAAGCCTCTTGGATTTTTACTGGCATCTCTTTCTTTAGGTTTGGGAAGTTTTCTTCTATGATTTTGTTGAAGATATTTCCTGGACCATGGAGTCTGGAGTCTTCTCTTTCCTCTATGCCTATAATTCTTAGGTTCCATCTTTTCACTGAGTCCTTGATTTCTTGGATGTTGTGGGTGAGAGATTTTTTAGCTTTCTCATTTTCTTTGGATGTTGTACTGATTTCTTCCATCGAATCTTCCATGCCTGAGATCCTGTCTTGCATCTCTTGCATCCTATTTTTGATACTCACGTCCATAGTTCCTGTTCTTTTCTCTTGATTCTCCACTTCCTTTTTTAACTCTGACTGCGTTTTCTTTATTGTTTCCATTTCTGTTTTCATGTCTTCGATGGTATTGTTCGTTTTGTACATTTCCTTCTCCAATTTGCTTGTTTTTGCCTGGAGATCTTTCATTGCTCTGTCCTTTTCCTGTTCAAGCTGAGTCACTTTGGCTTGGAGCTCTTTAATGGTGTTATTCATTGTTTTGACTTGTAAAATTGTGGCTTCTTTGAATTCCTTCATAGATTTAAGTTCTTCTTGAAGGGACTCTATCTCTTTCCATAATGTAGAATTGTCATCATTTTCATGTGTTTCAGCTGTGGTGAGGTGGTTCGGGCTGCATGGAATAGCGTTGCTTTCTTTTGTTGGAGTCATTTCGCTGTGTTTTTTTTGGTCTGCGGCCTCTGGCCATGTGGAATATTTTAGCTGTCTTCTGGACTTGGGTCCAAAGGGGGCTCTTTGGTGTAGGATTCGAGTTGTCTTACTCCACCCCTATAAGGTGAGTCATTCAGCCCCACCTCCTAGGTGGAGACCTAACTAATCCAGGTGGTGGAGCTGTGTACAAGTAAGCTCCGGTTCACTGCCTGAAGGGCCAGTACTAGTACAAAACTCCGATATACGACAGTTTCAAATATCTTGCAGTTTGCCCGGGGTTGATTCCTGTGGTGGGTAAATCTGCCCTTCACCCCCAATAGCCTTGCCACTCCCTGGCCAGTTATGTCACAGCAGTGGGTTGCGATCTACAGTCTGAAGGCACTTTGCAGCTGAGCTGCAAGGGTTGCAACCTTTCGCCAGATAGCTGGATCATCCGTGCAAGACCTGGAGGTGCCCAGCAGGGTGGGGATTATCTCTGTGTGGGATCTGAATCTGCCTGCTGGGTATTAGATTGGAACTCACCGGGAGTCTCTCCTGGTGGGGGATGGGGGGATCCTGATTCCTGGGTCCAGCGGCTTCCTTGGGTGTCCGAAAGTGGGAAGAAGTGTCCTGCCCAGGGACCCTCAGTGTTCCCTGGGTAGTTGAGTGAGATTTAGAAGGGGTCGAGCCATTTGTACAGCGTCCTGCAACACTTGCTGCCCTGTGACTGTTAACCCCGAAATCAAAATACGTTTGCACAGGCCGCTGCCATCTTGGATCCCCCCAATTTATATATGTTTAAATTAAGCAAATATTGAGAATTTTTTCTTTGTTCTCTTCCAACACCAATCTCAGTAGCAGAATCTTATCTATTCCAGGCTTGCATTGAGTTTCTGAGCATCCTCCCTCCACATTTCAAATGCCATAGGCACATGCCATCATGCCCACATCTGGTTTATGTTGTGCTGGGGACAGAACCTAGAGCCCTTTACATGTTAGACACTCTATCTGCTAAGCTACACCCCAGCCCTTTATTAGTAGTATTGGTATCTTACATCCTAACTACAATGCCCTATTGGCCTTCTAAATACAGGAGGACAACTCTCATATGAATGACAGTTACTTCTTGGCAAGCAACTATTTCCTATTTCCTAGGATATATAATATATCAATGTATATATATATATATATATATCAATGCTAGATAACTGTAGGGAAACTAAGTGTGCTTTGTTACACTGTTACATCGGTGTAACAGTGATCTTCATTTATTTTTCATTTATTTACTTATTTATTTTGTTTATTTGAGACAGGTTTTCTCTGTGTATCCATGGCTGTCCTGGACTCACTTTGTAGATGAGGCTGGCCTTGAACTCACAAAGATCTGCCTGCCTCTGCCTTCCAAGTGCTGGGATTAAAGGTGTGTACCACCATGCCTTTCAAATATCTTCATTTCTAACAAAATGATATTCTAATTTGAATACTCTTGCTCTGATCAGAATACAGCCTGAACAATGAATTCCTCTTACTCGTATCTTCATGTTGTTTGTCAGATTTACAGTCTTAGTAAATGGAATCACTATAAAGTTGTTTTTGAATGTACCAAACAGCAGTTGCAAGTAAGACTGTTTTAACTTATTAGGAAATATTCTCTCTCTCAATAAACTTAATAAAATAAGATTGTTTCTTTCCATGTGTGTACGTTTGGATATCAGCATTGTCAAAGGACATGATAAAATGTCCATTTTTAAAATGTCATTCTTGGAGTTTCAAGCTGGCTCAGCCGGTGAAGGTTCTTATATTCTAAACCAGACCACTACATAAATGTGGAAGGAGAGAACTCCACATTGTTGTCTTCTGGTCACCACATATACCCCATGACATGCACACACCCTCATATACATACACAGTAATGAATGAGTGTAAAAGTTACACTTCAATTCTGGTCTGATTGCTATTTTCAGGAACAGTTCATGCTGCACACATAGAGCCTTCTTTAATCTACAACATCATCTCATTCTGTTGATTTAATAAACCTGAATGAAGTCATTATAGCTGAAAGTATGGAAATAATAGATTTCAACTTATATTGGATAACATATTAGTTATTGAATCATTTTGTATCTCTTGATAAATAAAGATATCTGATATTTTTTTCCTCAAAGGCACATATTGTTATAAGTATAGGTTATTGTCTTAATGAACACAACCATTAATAGTGTTTGGTAATTAGTAGTAACCAAATTATATCCAGTAGTGGAAAGCCAGTGCTTCAGGTACTCTGATATGTCAATATTGCATGTGAATATGAATTTTTAATCTGATTACCTCACTAAGCAGATTAAAAGTGGCTCAGGAAAATCATTAGAAATTGTTTATGAAAAGCAGATACTATGGAAAGAAAAAGGCAGGAGAGTGAAGTTGTGTCTTAAAGGTCATTGCAGTACTTACAGTTGTTAGCTAGCTAGCTTTATTTTTCTACTATTTGAAAGAGTCTTCCATTTGGAGTAATTAACTTTCAGGAATAAATAAAGCAGATGAAATGATACTCTATTGTAAGCTGTTGTCCTTGGTTAAATAAGCGAAAAATGCTATTTTCCAATCTTAAGATGAAACAAGAAGACGGGGTGTTGAGGGGTATACAAAGATAAAACTCAGGTGAGAATGTTGTTCACATCTTGTTTAAGTTTAGATGTAGTTCTCACAGACCTAATATTTTAACTTTTCTGTTTGAACAACAACAAAAATATGATGAAAACCAAAAGTAATTAAGCCATTCTTCAAGACGTTCTGTTAATAACATATCTTTCACCATCCACAGCCATCTCAAAATGAATATCTTGCTTTCTTGGGACCAAGAATAAGAAGCACTAAATAAATGTATTCACTGGGTTTGCATATTAATAACATTTCAGGAACATGGGCGTCCTTTGAGTATAGACTTGTGAACACTGCATTATTTTTATGTTGTTTTCTCTCAATACTTAACTAATTCAGGGTCCAAGTAGAAGAATTCCCATTATTAATGGCATGGTTCTTGAGGATCCATTTCAAATGCCATAGACGTATGAATTAATATTTTCTCCCATTACATAATTGCTTAATTTTTACCAATTAAAAGCATGACATGAGCATATGGTGGCTTCCCATCTGCTAATTTCTGCTCCTCAATTAATTATTTCCATTAATATAGTTGATGGTGACAGTGTTTGGCTAAATTAAACTAATTAGTAACAGTTTGTGGGAGGAAGCCTTTCTTCATTCCCTGCAGATTCTGTAATTGCTGACTCCCAGAGGGAGTCAGACTTGAGTAGAATATTTCGAGGAGCTATAAACATTTTGATGAACTGTATCTGAAATTTCCTTTTCTTCTTTTATGCTTTTTACCTTTTATTAAGCTTAGATTCTTTACTCATACAATATAACCTGAGTACAGTTTTCTCAACCTGTATCCCTCCCAGTTCCTCTCTACCTCCTCTCCAATCTGTCCATCTCTATTCTTCTTCTGTCCCTCATTGGAACAGAATAGGCTTCTAAGAGATAACAACAAAACATAACAAAATAAATTATAAAGTAAAAAAAACTTTTTTGGGTACTATTTTGGAAGTTTGATAAGACAAGGCAACATAAAAATATAAGAACCCAAAGAGAAGGCACAAGAATCAGAGACCCACTCGTTCACACATTCAGGAGTCTCATAAAAGTACTAAACTTTAATGCTATAGTATATGTGCATAGGACCTAGTGCAGACATGTGTGGGTCCTGTGCATGCTGCTCCATGAACTCTTTGTGAGTTGATATGAACTTCGCTCAGTTGTTATAGAAGGCCTTCTTCTTCTAGTGCACTTCATACACTCTGTCTCCCCTCTTCATTCTGTTTCCTCTTCTGTGAGGTTCCCTCAGCTCTGAGGGGAGAGATTTGATAGAGACATCCCATTTAGAGCTGTGTGTTCTAAGGTCTCTCTTTGCATAATTCTTGTCCATGAGGTTCTATATTTGTTCCCATCTGCTACAGGAGGAAGTTCCTCTGGTGATTGCTGAATAAGTGTTGGGTGTGGCTTCCATCTCGTGGAGTGGGCCTTCAGTTAAGTGAGATATTGGTTGGTTACTCCTACAAGCTTTGTGCTACCATTGCCCTAGCATAATTTGTGGGCAAGACAGATTTTAGATCAAAGGTTTTGTGACTGGATTGATGTGTACATTTTTCTTTTGGTAGCCTTCAGGGTACCTTCCCAAACAAAAGAGACTAGAACATAAGGATGTTCTTCTTTAACTCAGTGCTGTCTATGGAAGACAGTTCTACCTACCTCTAGGACATAGCATTAAAATACCATTGAAGTCATAATTTTCTTGGTAGTGAAGGTGATCTTTTTTTTTTAATCTCCTGACTTATTTTCATTATTGCTAACTGGGTCAGAGTCTATCATGAAAGAGATGAGTCTACCTGGCATCTGTTACATATTAAAGACATATACTTATGTAGAAATTAAATGCAAATATTTATCAATAATTATGATACATATGTCCAATACAGAGTGAATGAAACACAAAATATGATTCATTTATGTAAAATAATATGATTCAGTATTAACAGGGTAACAGTGTCTGATGGATACAGTGTAAATGAATCTCCAAGAGTTCATGCTAACTAAAGGATATCAAACAAAAATTCTTATTGTATAATTCTGTGTGTTCTAGAGAAGATAAAACCATCTCCTCACACTGTCAGAAGTTGTATCTATGAAGTTGCATCAATGTGACTGTCTAACATGATCTGAACAAGGGTGATAGCAATAGACACACCACAGCAGATGTGGGAAAGACCACAAGGCCTCAACCCTATAAAAAACTACAGTATGCTGAGAGAGAAATGATCTTCTTCATTGAAGAGCATACTTATTGGCTATCCAATACCAAGTTCAGGCTTGAAAATTTACACACAAGTAACATTATACAAGCTTACCAGGTTAGGTTTATGTATTTAGGAATATATGTGTGTGTGTATATATATATATATATGTTTGTGTGTTTATAACAATTAATGAATGGATCAAGACTTTGAAAGACATCAGGAGTATATGGGAGGAAAGGGAAGGAAGAAGTGATGTAATCATATTATTACCTCAAAAAATAAAAGAAGTAATAAAATAGTACATTGAGGTCATCTGGAGAAACATTTTAAAAGGTGGCAGGAAGACCTTAAGTGATGGAAGGGTTCACAAGATCATAATTTCATGCCCATATACATTTATTAAAACTCAGCTGTGAATTTAAAGTCTATGATTTCATTGTATATAAATAATAAGTCAGCAGAGCTATGAAGTTAATAATCCCTTCTGAAATATGCTAATATCATTGAATATGAATAATGTAAAGATAGCTTCCAGTATTAGGAAACTACTGACAAGGAGTGGACAAAATGTGTAATAGAAATGTGCATATCAAAATAACCAAGTAAAACAGATAAATGGAACACTGCCCCAACACTATGAAAATGGTCAGGTTATGTAACAGTAAATTTTTTATTCATCACACATATGTTTATTAATGTTTAACAATTACCTGGCAATTGCCTATAGAATTCCTAAATCCTAAACCCAAACCATGACTCTAAAACCTAGCACTTAAAACTTCTTAATACCTATAATGTAGACATTTAACATTAACCTAAGGTTTTTCAAAACAATATTTTCCTCTGAGTGTGGGTCCTGATGGACAATTTTTCAGTCTTAAAGTCTCTTAAAGTCTCTGAATTTCCTTCATCAGATCCCAAGACAGTTTATCAAGCAGGAATCATCTCTGTTTCCATGGACTTAAGACCAATTAACATATAAAAGTTTCCTAGGTGGCTCACCTATTCAGATGCTTATGGCCTACAAAGGCCTGAAGTCCCAGAGCTTCTGAGAAAATCTGTGTCCTCTCCAGACCCAAAAGGGGTCAACATCAGAGGGTACAGCTTTCCGATGAGATTGAAGTTTCTCTGCCAGAGGAGGAAAATGCTGCTGAGTGAGTCAGGAACAGAAGAGAATGACTGTGTCCATGTGAATCCTGTCTTAAATATCTTCACTTGTGGGCAGAGAAGTTTTCAAGCACTTCCAAGTCATGCCTCTGGGCAGTGCCATTCAGATACTTTTTGCAGAGGGCTGTGAAATGATGGGATACCTCTGGAGGGTGGGCACCTCAGGGAGCATGTCCTGCCCCTAGCCCTAAGATCAAAGAGGTCTTCGTCCTTGGTGAGTTCCCAAGGACATGTCATTTCGGAAGTCTTTTATCTTTTTTTAAATTTTATTTATTGCTTCAGGTTACATCTCCATCATACTGTCCTCTTTCCACCCTCCCAGTCCCACCCTCTCACCCTCTATCCCCTAACCCTTCCATCCCACTCCTCTGGAGTGGAGTGTCCCTACATAATGGTCCCCTACCCCAGTTCAGCAGTCATATGAGGGCCAAGAGCTTCTTCATTCACTGGGGGCCTACACTTAAAGTTCAGGCTTTTGCTATCCCTATGCTATTATATGCTAACACTAAACCTACCACAAGGTTAGGAGGCATTGGTACTTTATTTTCAATATCCTATTGTTGAATTGTTCTAAAACATTATTTTAAAAACATGTAAGTTGAAAATATTGTTCATTAATGAGAATTAAATGAATTTAAATGAATGTTGGTGATATTGTAGACTAATGAGGAGCCCAATTTTGTGTTGACTATAGGCTTATTTTAGGAATGACAGTTCAGTTCCAGAATCCATTGGTAAAGCAAATGCACAGTGAAGTGAGTCACAACTTTTATTTTCCATGAAAGTCATGCTTATACTGCACTATTGCCAATAATATAGTCAATGGCACTATAACTGAAAATAGTCCACACCTTAATTTAAAATACTTCATTGCCAAAAATGTCAGTCCTCTGTACCTTCAGCAACTCTTAAGAACACTTTTGTGACATGAGTTTGCTCAGTGCTGACTGACAGGATGGATATTGCTGAAAGTTGGGGCAGCTAAAACAGTTTCTTAAAGTAAGAAAATGATTGAGTGGTTTTCTTTTATGAATATTTCTCTGAAGCATGATGATGCTGTCTGGTTGCATTAGCCCACAGTGGAGGCCTTTCAACGGTGTTGTCAAAGCTTTCTGCTGCCTTATCAGTTCAGCATATCTCATACTCTGTAGAATTTATTGTCATCTTGACAATGTCAGCAACATCTTTCCCTGCAACCTGTTCTATATAAAAAACAAACCAATATAAAACAAGGAAACAAAAAGAAAAAATAGTTTCTTTGCTTGTTTACAAGATGAAACTTCTCATTTGTCTGTTTTTGTCATGATTCCAACAATTCAGACACCTCTCTAAGCTCTACACAGGTTCTCTGGCCACTTACAGCATGCAACAGCATCTCTGTATGTGGCTTTTGTCAATGACTGCTGTTCATGTTGCTATTCTGGACCTTGTGTAGATTTTCTCATTATCATTTAAGATTGTGAGTCATCTCAGAAGGGGTTGAATTTATCTGGCTTACACTCATCAGGGAAAATATCTTTCTGTGACAACTCTTAGTTTATAAAATATATACCTTTAGTAATAAGACTCAAAAATTACAGTTACTTGAGTTGCCTTTCTCTGATGATTAAGAATGTTGAGAATTTCTTCAAGTGTCTCTTGGCCATTAGAGATTCCTCTTTTGTGAATTCTTGGTTTAACTCTGTATCCCATTTTTTGATTGGATTATTTGGTTTCTTGGTGTTTAATTTCTTGAGTTCTTTATATATTTTGGATATTAGCTCTCTGTTGGATGTGGTGTTGGTAAAGATCTTTTCCCAATCTGTAGGCTGCCATTTTGTTCTAATGACAGTGTCCTTTGCCTTACAGAAGCTTTTCAGTTTCTTAAGGTTCCATTTATTGATTGCTGGTCTTAGTGTTCTGTTCAATAAATTGTCACCTGTGCCAATGAGTTCCAGTCTTATCTCTACTTTCTCCTCTATTAGATTTAGTGTGTCTGGTTTTATGTTAAGGTCTATGATCCACTTGGACTTAAGTTTTGTGCAAGCTGATAAATATGGATCTATTTTCATTCTTCTACATGTTAACATCCAGTTAGACCTGCACTATTTCTTGAAGATGCTTTCCTTTATCTATTGTTTGGCTTTGACTTCTTTGTCAAAAATTAAGTGACCATGGTGTGTGGGTTTATTTCTCAGTCTTTTATTTGATTCAAGACAACTCTGAGATTCCATCTGACACATGTCAGAATGACTAAGATCAAAAACTCAAAAGCAGCATATGCTGGTGAGGTTGTAGAGAAAGGGGAACATTCCCCCATTGGAGGTGGGAGTGCAAACTTGTACAACCACTATGGAAATCAGTCTGGCGATATGTTAGAAAACTTGGGATAGCTTTACCTCAAGACCCAACCATACCACTCCTGGGCATATATCCAAAAGATTCATCACAAGACACAAAGATATCTCTTCAACTATGTTCATAGCAGCTTTATTTGCAATAGCTAGAAACTGGAAACAACTAAGATGTCCTTCAACCGAAGAATGGATTAAAAAAAAAAAAAAAACACAATGGAATACTACTCAGCTATCAGAAACATGGAAAACATACAATTTGCAACCGAACAGATGGAACTAGAAAAGCTCATCATAGGTGAGCTAACTCAAACTCAGAAAATCACACATGGCATATATTCACTTATAACTGGATTTTAGCCATATAGTACAGGATAACCATTCTACACTCAATAGACCCAAAAGAACAGGAACATGAACTTTGTTACCTGTTAGTGGGACAGTCCACACTAGTGGAACTGTCATGTATGCCCCTTATACAAGAGGAAGCTCTTAGCCCTCATGTGACTGATGAACTGAAGGGGGGGTCTGATACATGGAAGCAACCCACACCAGAGAAGTAGGATAGGTTGGAGAGAGAGTAGAAGGTGGGAGAGTGGGACCTGGAGCAGGCGGAGGGAAGGGACTGTGATGGAGATGTAACTTGAATTAATAAATAAAATTTTAAAGGAAAAAAAAACTTTGATTGTTAAAAAATATTTATTTTGAAACTAAAATAAAAATTTGAATACCAAGTTAGGGAACCATTATCATCTCTGGATCAAATGTGAGAAAAAAAATTATAGCTACTTCTTGATCCCTGAGCTGTAGAAAGGTTGCCCTGTTGTAATCCATAAAGATAATGGAAATCTCACAGTACATTTGTACAAGATAACTTAAGTAAACAGGGATATTGCCAATAAACAGTAATATTTTTAAAGAATCTTTATTTTTTCTTGTTTTTTGTTTGTTTTTGTTTTTTTTAATAATTTATTTTTTATTTCTTCAAGTTACATCTCAATCACAATCCCCTCCCTACTCCCCCCTCCAGTCCCACCCTTCCACCCTCCTCCTCAACCCCCCATCCTCTTCCCTTTTTTTTTTTTTTTAGTTTAAGGTATTTCTTTTTCCCCCCAACAGCTCTCCCCTTCAGTCCACAAAATGGTTCTTTTTCTTATAACTATAAATACAATACAAAACAACAGAAATAAATAGGCCACGATTATAAGAGTTATATGGCTTAGCATACATTCCCAATGTCCAGTCCATATGTATTTGGCACCTGACTTTAACATTCTACTATCTAACCATCTCCATGAGTTTAAAGTTCTATATCTAACTCAGCTTTCATACTAACTTGCCTCATAATTTTAAAATTATCTTCTTAGATCCAGAACACCCTCTTGATTCCTAAACAACTCAAAATTTAACTATGAGACTCTAGCTATCTATTCTTCAACCACCTCAGAGACCTGAGAGGGATAAATATATCTGATTATATAGGAAGTGCAGGGCGTGCAGCTTCCAAAACTAAAAAATGACATACCAGTGGCTGCCTGGACAGTTCCCATTTTCTCTCCATACATTACAGCATCGAATCTTTATTTTTTTCTTTAGCATTCATTGCAGCGGTAAGGATAAAAAAATTAGTAGACTGTGTTGCACATCATTTTGCCCTCATCACCCATGCTGTTGTTCAATTTAAATAACATGGAGAGTAGATCTAGGATAGTTCTCAAGGTCTCCAGGACTTTTGGAAATGAAGATTGATTTCAATTTAAACCCATTGAACCCATTGGCTCCTAACAGAGGGTATTTGCTCTCTGAAGCAAGCCTATGTTCTCTCTAGCTAGAAGAACCCTAGCTGACATCTTGTTCTAGTGGAAGACTATTTCATCTGCATCAACATGGTCTTGTCCAGTGTCATTGCTTTCATCAGTGTTCTTAGTTAGATTCTCTAGATTGATCAATAAATTTTCTCCATCTGCTTCACCTTGATTTGTGTTAAGTCCAAAGAACTAACCTTCACTACAGTCAAGCTTTTTCTTCTGTAGCTTTCTGGTTTGCTTCAGTCTTCTCAGAATTTAAAAGATTTTGGTCCTGACTGATTTCTGTGGGTACTTAAATCTCCCTTGCAAACCAACCAATCCCTTTCCCTACCCTCTCTATGGCCTCATTTTTGTTTGTCATTTATGTGTGTACTTGGGTAGCACTGGCTGATTCTTTGGCAAAAGGGGTGTAGTTTGAGTACATTTTGAGCTTGGGGCATGCCTTCCTTCTAAGACAGATCACTACTATCTGTTGAATTAGAGAGAAGGTTATGGCTCTACTTTTGACTTCAAAAATTAGGGGCCACTCTAGGGTTGGCAGCTAGCTTCATTTTAACCCTTCTGTGCGCAAGCTGTAAAGAAGGAAGCTTAAGAAGGAAAGAAATGGGGGAAATACTTGTCTGAAGTAATCAGAACACACAAATTTATTTTTGTGTTCTTACATGCCACAGTTGGTGATGTGCCCAAATTGGTAGAATAGTAACACAAAAGACTATGGATCTCTGATCACTCTGTCAGAAATAATAATAATAATAATAATAATAATAAATAATAATAATAATAATAATATTGAATACAGAATTATCAAAAACATTAAGTGGGCCCATACTGGTGAAAATGACAATAGGCTTGACTGATATAAGTTTACCACAAACCTTTAATTTCAAGAAGAAAAAATAAGCCTCCAAAAAAATAAAATAAGTAAAATTAATGGAATCTCAAAAGTTAGTAACTGAGACATAATGATGATAAGTGAGTAATTAAGAACTGATAATTAAAATTTATCCTAAGTGACACAGAAATGTTTTAATACCAATAACAATGTGAAAAAAAAGCTAGAATGGACTATATAGATTTCATGACAATCTAAATCTAATATCCTAGAAGAAAATCCCATCCATTCTTTTTTACAGAGCTTGGTATCTTGAGCAAGAAATACAAATATTCTAGTACTCCATAAGTTTATTCAGTGTTCAAAAGAGTGACTTTATAGCTTCTGAGATATCTAGCTAACTTCTTTGGATGGGTTTTGTTTTGCTACATATTTTATTTTTGAATTTTATTATTCTGGTGTTTAGATTTCATACTCATTTATTTAAAAATTTTACCCTCTATTTTACATTTCTCCAACCATCTTCTAGTCAAGGGCAGTATTCTTTAATTTAAAAAATAATTGAGTTGGGGCAAAGAAAACATGGAGTTTATTAGATTGACATAATTCAACAAAAACAGTGACTAATTTTAGAGACTTGGGCATGTGATATTTTGTTCATTTATGGAAAAGAGAATAACAACATGAGGATATGCCTTTTTTGCTTTAAAATGGCTGTTGTCTTTTGTTTATGCAACTCCAAACTTAATAGATGGTAATGTAGATTCTTCTCTTTTTTTTTTATTAAATACTTTATTTTTTTTCTTCAAGTTACATCTCAGTCACAAACCCCTCCCTATTCCCCCTTCCTATCCCGCCCTTCCACCCTCTTCCCCCCAGCAGTTTCCCCTTTCAGTCCAACAGATGGTTCCTTCTCTTATAACAGTAAATACTATACAAAACAACAGATATAAATATGCCACATTTATAAGAGTTAAATGGCCCAGTATGATCCTTCTCATTTTTAAAAAGGATGCAACATTTAGTTAACTCTCTTCAATAAATATCATTGACTGTGTTATTTAGTTTCAGATATTAGTTTTTCATACATACTAAATTTATCTGCTACACATCCAAATTCACTTCTGCACATGCTTCTTTTGAGATTTCATTGAAAAATGAGAGTAACTTTAAGCATTAGTTGGATCTTTCATCTCCTTATCATTTGTAATAACAGTTGTGTGAGACTATGCTGGTACTCTTTATAATGGTGAGTTTCCTGCCTGGTGCACAGAACTATAGTCCAGCATCTAGATCTCACTGGATGCTGTATCCTGCCATGATGGAATGACAGGATTTCTCAACTGACATCTAATTTGCTTAGTGTCTTTCAAACACAATCAGAAATTTGGGTTAGATTAGTATGGAAATTGGTTTGGAAACCAGCAACACCACACACAGTTTAGGAAAAATAAATGAATTTGAAAATCGTCAGACAAAACCACTGTAGCTTCTGAATGTATCTATGGCTCTTTTAAAAACATATCTGTAGAATGCATTCTTGTCTCGCAGGATTATTTATGTGTGTTTTACTATATGAACAAATATTTTGCTTGGATACTTTTGTTGAAGATAAAGAAAAATAATTAGCTTATAGAGACTTTATTCAGTGGTGCTGATTATTCACTTAAATTGTCTGGGCATCTCGCCATGATATATCCCATTGTGGTAGTAACAGCTAATTAAACCAGTGTTCATTAATCCAATATGTATGAACAATAACATATCACAGTCTTTTCCATATGACTTACATTTATCACACTACTACATAATGATTCTAATTATTTTGTTTCCTCATGATATTTTTATCCTGACATAAACTGAAGATATTGATTATAGGTATTGAAATTAAAGGAGCCATAAAATAAATGTCCACAAGTACTAGTTATCAAAGCTTTTGAACAAATTACTGCCTAGGGAGATTGCTCCATCAGTGAAGCATGTGCTTTACATGCATGAAGACCTGAATGTGGATGCCAGAGGGAGGAAATTCTAGCAGAGGGAGGAAACATAGGGGTATGTGGGTGGGAGATGGGAGGTAGGAAGATTCTGGGAGTTTGCAGACCTCTAGTCTAGTCTGTTTTAGTGAGAGTCCTTGTTTCAAAAGTGGAGAGTCTTCTTGATAATAGCCTGTAGGTTGTATGTATATGCACACACATGCACACACATACACACACACACACACACACACACACACACACTAGAGAGAGAGAGACAGAGACAGAGACAGAGAGACAGAGAGAGAGAGAGCAGTTTCAGGTAACTATAATAAACTGTGAACTATAAATTTCTTACAATTTTGTTAGTATTTTACACAAGATTGTTCTTTATAAAAAGTTGTATAACTAACATTATATATATATTTAAAGAAGACAGTTGAGAAATTATGCTTTGGCAATGACTAATTTCTAGTGATTATTTTAAAAGTGGTTTTAAAAGATTTATTTTATATTTAATTATGTATATGTGTGTAAGGAGAGGAGAGCTATGTGTTCATGAGTGCAGGCGACTATGGTAGCCAGAGGCATGTATCAGATCCCTCTGGAGTGGAGCTTCAGGCAGTTGAAAGCTGCCCAGGGTAGGTGCTAGGAACCAAACTTATGTCCTTTGTCAAAGCCATAAGCTCTCTTTAACTACTGAACTACCTCCAGGCCCGATTCTTGGTGGTTTTGTCTGAGAAGAGATTCTTCATCTTTTGAGATGACATAACAATGGGCATTTCCTCTAATGAGGCGGTTTAACAATTGACTCTGCTGGTAGCAAACAGTGATTTTATTTTAGAGTTGATCTCTGATAAACTCAATTATTTGGATTTATTTTTCCAGGTAAACACTACTGATAATTTCCTTGGAAATGAGTAGCTTTATCTCCTTTTGTTGTTGTTTTCAGTTTTGGGTCTGAACAAGGGGCTTTGATCCTCTTAGGCAACTGCCTCATCTCTGAGCAATATCCCTAGCCCTGTAACAGCAGACATTTGTAAAATCTGTGATTTGAGGATTTTATACATAAGTCAGTAATATGTCCCTGCATTCATATCTTTTCATTGGGTTTACATATCTAGAGAAGTCACATTTTGATCATGCTAAGCACAGGAAGACTTACAACTTGATAAGTTTTCTGTTTATCCACTCAATCATTGAACTTTTGTTGTTGATTTTTTTTTTTTCGAGACAGGGTTTCTCTGTGTGTATTCCTGGCTGTCCTGGACTCACTTTGTAGACCAGGCTGGCCTTGAACTCACAGAGATCCGCCTGCCTCTGGTTCCCAAGTGGTGGGATTAAAAGGATGTGTCACCATACCTAGCTCATTGAACTTCTTAATCACTGCAAATAACTCAACAATAAAGAGAAATATTTTATAGTTTAATATAATCAAATATATTCAGAAGGTTTGTGCTCACTGTAAGTCAGATTCTTCCCACAGAAAAGATATAGGTACATACTCTGTGACCATCATCCAGGTAATGGATAAATATTATCAATTGGAAGGAGGTAGCTGATAAACAAGGTATATATTTACAATGATCTAGTTTCCTTTCCTGTTGCTGTGATAAATGCTCGGTGCAATAGCAGCTTAGGGAAAGAAATGATTTATTTGCCTTATACTTTGACATTACAACCCATCACTGAGAGAAGTCATATTAGGAATCAAGCAGGGTCTTGAAGCAAAACCCATAGAGGAGTGTTGCTTATATATCTTCCTTTTGCAGCCCAGAATCACTTCTTTTAGGATGGTGTGGCCCATGGTGGACTGAGTTCTTCTATACGAATTAATAATCAAGATAATCCCTCATAGACATATCCACAGGAAAACCTGATCTTGATTCGAGAACTTCTTCCCAGAATTCTCTTGGCTGTGTCAAGTTAACAATTAAAGCTAACTAAGTCACACAATAATAAAAGCAGTTTTAAGAAATGACTAGTAAGTAAAAATATGAAATTATTTTGTACATATATTGTGTTATTAGTACTATGTGCATATATGTATACAATACAGCATTGTATTTTTAAAGAATAATTATTGTCATGATAAAAGTTATTAAATTCATCATGGTAGATGCTTATATGGGAAAAAATGATTGATGGCTGGCCAAAGAAATGTTATGATAAAAGTAGTATATGTCATGCACACATGTGCACACATGTGTTGCTGAGAGAATGTCAGAGTACTTGATTGCTATGTATTAAGAAACAAGTATTAAAAGTGTCACCTAATACTGTACAGCAATCTCCTCCTGAGTGAGTGAGTCCATCCTGGGAACTGAGAGGGCTCAGCAATGAAAGCTGGGGTTAAAGAAAACACACAGCAGCCTGGAAGAGGCAGCAGTACTCCAGGTGAGAAAGTGCGGTGGTTCATGAAAAGGTCTGTGGGTTACATGGAACAGAAGGGAGTGATGTCTTCTACTGATGCTGTTAGCCCAACATTGCTCCTTCGATAATAAAATTGTGAAACAAAAATGAAGAGATATTTGAATGCTGTGTTGGATTTTACTAGTATTTCTTTTTTAGTATCCCTTTATTCTTCTAATATCAATTGACACTTACTTGGGAATGATCATGGTAAGTCTTCTGAGATCCTGTCTACCTTCTGAAAAATGGTTGTATTACATAATGCTAAACCTGAGTGTCTTAAAGATTTATAAAGTCATCTGGAAGAATGGTTAAGACAACGGTTAAGGAATTTAAATGGTGGTACCCTGTGTGAGTAGGGAAGACCAGGTTAAAAATCTATAAGATTTTTGTCTTCCTTATAACTTAAAGGAAGACTTGTCAACTTTACATCTATATAAGTAGTTCAGAGAATCTGAAGGAAACAAAAAGATAGAAAAGAATGGTGAATATTAATGAGATATCACTCTTTGTTTTATATATATATATATATATAAAACATATATCATGTGTGTATATGTCAGAGAGAGAGAATGAGAGAGAGTATATTAAGGATACAGGAATAGAATATTACTGATTCTCTACTTCCATCACCATGACTACCAATGTTATACTTGTAGGAGTGACTCAGTTGGCAGTTTGTGGACATGAGAATGTTCTCTCTAAGATTCTTTACTCTCTGCTGACTGATAGTGGTGCCACTAACTCAAGGGATTGGAATTACAGCACTCAGAATCTCTAAGACAGAACTTCCTCTTGGGTGCCTACTGCAATGTGACAGAAGTAGTGTAGCAGGAACAGAACACAGAGACTGGAATAAGTCAACACCAAGATTAATATATGAGGAACTAGAGAAGCTCATCCTGAGTGACCTAACCCAGACTCTGAAGGAGGCACATGGCATCTATTCACGTATAATCGGATTTTAGCTATATAGTACAGGATAACTATTCTACAGCCAATGCACCAAAGGGAACATGAACATAGACTTTATTACCTATCAATGAGACACTTTGCCCTGTCGGGCCCCAGTGTATGAGGAGGTTCTTGGACCTCATATGACTGCTGAACTGGGGTGAGGGACTGATATGTAGGGACACTCCACTCCAGAGGAGTGGGATGGAAGGGTTAGGGGGTCGAGGGTGGGAGGGCGGGACTGGGAGGGGTGGAAAGAGGACACTGGGATGGAGATGTAACCTGAAGTAATAAATAAACATAAAAATTAATATATGAAAGAAGTCAGTTGGCAGAGACAGCCAGGAAGCCTGGACCTACTTGAATGTTGCACAACCAACCAAAAAATAGAGCAAGCTCAAGTCAGTTTGTAGAAAAAAAACATGGAAGCTGCATTTCCTCACCTGGGCTTCACATAAGTGATGAGAACAGAAAATAGGAATTGGTCAGGTGGGGCAGGGACCTCTAAACAGCAGTTTCAGGAATGTCCTTGCTAAAGGTTGGGAATATTAGAAGAGAGTTCTAGCTCCTGCTTCTTTGTTATCTCCTAAATGTACCTCTGCCTAGATATGAGTATGAGACTAAAACTGAAAGAAGGCACTGGAGTACCACATGGTTGGGAAAATAGGATCGACTAGCCCATCCCTCTCCTTCTACCCCTTCACTCACTTCAGTTGGCACAAGTCCTTTAAAAAGCCCAGAGTAGCATATTAATGGTACTCTGTTTATTTAGAGTGCATTAGGGAGGCAGTTACAGCAAGATAGAAAAAGCTTTTCTATAGGCCCAAGACATTAGCTGATGACATTCTTAGTCTCATTAATAAAATAATTTAAGAAAGAACTTAAATGAAATGCTATTAGAGATTTAAAAGAAAAACTCCCAGGTCGGGAAAGGGGTAAATTTTAGTGGCTGCCAAAGGAGAATGGACAAGAAAAAGAAAATGGCCATACCATTTAAGGTGACCTGAAGGTGGACAAGCAGGCACAAGATGAGGAGGGAGGCTGTAGAGTAACAGTGTGAAAGTCCCCGGTATCAGAAAAGGCATACTTGGGTTCTGCAGTATTTGAAAGAAAGAGACAGAAAAAAAGAAAAAGGAAAACCAGGGCCTTTTTGATTCAGGTTTCAGAAAAGTAGGCAGACACAGCCCAATGTGGCTCCTAGGCACCATGCTCAAGGGTGGGGGTGGGGCAGAAATTTTGAAAAGAAAAAGTACAGTGTATTGTAAAGGGATAATTATTTCACCTTTCTTATATCATAGCTTAAGGTAAGCTGAATCTTTGGAGTGGTACCTTGGCCAGGTGATTGAACTGCAGAACTGGATGGACTGTTTGTTAGGTCACGCTTCCAAGAGCTTCTTGTCCTTTTACAAGTAATCAGCTTTAAGTTTCAGTTTCTTTAGAACTTTGTGAACAATCTTTACTTATAATAAATGTTCTCATCATGGTATAATGAAAGCTCTATTCGCCTAGTAAATTATTTTTCTATGTTATATTGATGCTGAAGAGTTATTTTCAGAAATGCTAATCAAATTTTTCTCAATACTGTATGTACTTTCTTCGTTGATTCTGCAGACGCTGTTTTATATGCCATATGGTTTTGTTTGCTCGCTTCAGTAATCCATGCCCCTTTACACTTTGAAGTGTTCACATATCTCTTTCTCCCACTGTCATTTCAGTTCATTCTCAAGCAAGGTTTTCTTGTTTTCCTATGCACTCTGTATCATTGACTCTGTGCTGACTGCTTCAGAACCTATTTGTAGACAATCTTCCTAGGTGTGTCCCCTGTTCTCCTGAAGGCACTCAGAGTTGAGAACAGCTTTCAAACAATTTTATGGCTGGAACCTCATGACTATGGCAGAGCACCCAATCTCAGACTGCACCAGGCTTGTGGTTTGATTTCTGTAGGCTTTCTCATCTCCTGAGGGTGTATTCCTTCTGATTTCTTATTTAGGGACACATTACTTCTTCAGCTCTGATTTTGGATGTGTGACCTTTTTTATGATGGAAGGTTGTCAGAACAAGAGTCTAAATTTAAAGAGTTTACAAATGTCTCTTAGGGAAGAAAGAATAAGCTAAGGTTGAGTTTTGAAGCCCCTGAGTCCCACTTCCTCTTCAATTATCCCTTTAATATAGTTTTGACTTCATTAAATATGCCAGGCTTTGGGGCTAAGAAGTTGTAAATACTTTATGCAGCATATGTAATTGTTTGGCCATAAATATCTGTTACATTAATCAAGAAGCTATTATTAAATTGATTGGAAGACTATAGTTTTTAGCCAAGAAAAACTCAAACTCAGTTTCTGGGATATATTTCTTCCAGTCTTCTGTATTATGATAATTATATTTTCTAAAAGGAAGAGTTAAATATTTCAACATTGTTTCTTCTGCCTTTTCTTCCTCTGCTACATTTACTATTAGATACCTGTGTACATAAAAAATACTTTCTCTTCAAATGTCTCTTTTTTATCTTGTTTTCCTTGTGCTCTGTATTTGTATTCCTTTTGTTAGATTAGTGGCTGGCCAGTTTTTTTTTTTTTTTTTCAATTTGACACAAAATCTAGACACAGCTAGGAAGAGGGAATCTTTTTTTTTTAATTTATTTATTTATTGCTTCAGTTTACATCTCCATCATAGTGTCCTCTTTCCACCCTTCCTAGTACTGCCCTTCCACCCTCTACCCCCTAACCCTTCCATTCCACTTCTCTGGAGTGGAGTGTCCCTACATAACAGTCCCCTGCCCCAGTTCAGCAGACATATGAGGGCCAAGAGCCTCCTCATATACTGGAGGCCTACAAGGCAGTACCACCAGGGGAAAGTGTCTCACTGACAGGAAGAGAAAACAAACAAACAAACAAAAAGTCTATGTCCATGTTCCCTTTGGTGTGTTGGTTGTAGTATAGATATCCTGTACTATATAGCTAAAATCTGAATATAAGTGAATAGATGCCATTTGCATCCTTCTGAGTCTGGATTAGCTCACTCAGGATGAGCTTCTCAGTTCCATCCATTTGGCTGCAAATTACATAGTTTCCTTGTTTCTGATAGCTGAGTAGTATTCCATTGTGTAGATGTACCATAGTTTTTTAATCCATTCTTCATTTGAGGGACATCTGGGTTGTTTCCAGTTTCTAGCTATTACAAATAAGGCTGCTATGAACATAGATGAGGAAACTTCCTTGTGATTTGGTGAGGAGTCATTTGGATGTATATCCAGAAGTGGTATGGCTGGGCCCTGAGGCAGAGCTATTCCAAGTTTTCTAAGATATCACCAGACTGACCTCCATAGTGGTTGCACAAGCCTGTACTCCCACCAGCAATGAAGGAGGGTTTCCCTTTCTCCACACTCTACCAGCATGTGCTGTCATTTGAGCATTTGATCTTAGCCATTCTGATAGGTGTGAGATTGAACTTAGAGTCATCTTGAGTTGCATTTCTCTGATGATTAAGAATGCTGAGCATTTCTTCAAGTGTCTCTTGGCCTTTAGGAATTCCTCCTTTGTGAATTCTGTTTAGCTCTTTCCCCCATTTTTAATGAAAATTTAAGCAAAATAGACAATTTTCTTGATAGATTCCACTTAACAAAGCTAAATCAAGATCAGGTTAACAGATTAAACAGCCCTATAACCCCTAGGGAAATAGAAACAGTCATTAAAACTCTCCCAACCAAAAAAAGCCCAGGGCCAGATGATTTCAGCACAGAATTCTAGCAGACCTTCAAAGAAGAGGCAATACCAATACTCTTCAAACTTTTTCACAAAATAGAATCAGAAAGAACACTGGCAAACTCATTCTGTGAGGCTACAGTTACCCTGATTCCTAAACCACACAAAGACCCAACAAAGAAAGAGAACTTCAGAACAATCTCCCTCATGAACATAGATGCAAAAATACTTAACAAAATACTAGCAAACTGAATCCAAGAACACATCAAAAGTATCATACACCATGATCAAGGAGGCTTCATCCTAGGAAGGCAGGGATGGTTCAACATACAAAAATCCATCAACATAATTCACCACATAAACAAGATGAAAGAAAAAAAACACATGATTATCTCACTTGATGAGGAAAAAGCATTTGACAAAATCCAACACCCCTTCATGCTGAAAGTTTTGGAGAGAATGGACATACAAGGACCATATCTGGAAATAATAAAGGCAATATACAGCAAGCAAGCCAGTAGCCAACATCAAATTAAATGGAGAGAAGCTTGAAGCATTTCCTCTAAACTCAGGGACAAGACAAGGATGTCCACTTTCACCATATCTCTTCAATACAGTACTTGAAGTTCTTGGTAGAGCAATAAGACAACTAAAGGAGATCAAAGGGATACAAAGTGGAAACGAAGAAGTCAAATTATCCCTATTTGCAGACGATAAGATAGTATACATAAGTGACCCCAAAAATTTTACCAGAGAACTCTTACAGCTGGTAAACACCTTCAGCAAGGTGGCTGGATACAAAATTAATTCAAAAAAATCAGAAGCCCTTTTTTTATACAACAAATAAATGGGCTGAGAAAGAAATCATGGAAACAACTCCCTTCACGATAGCCACAAACAATATAAAATACCTGTGGGTAACTCTAACCAAGCAAGTAAAGGACCTGTACTACAAGAACTTCAAGCCCTTGAAGAAAGAAATTGAAGAGGCCATCAGAAGTGGAAAGATCTCCCATGCTCATGGAAAGGTAGGATCAACATAATAAAAATGGCCATCCTACCAAAAGCAATATACAGATTCAATGCAGTTCCTATCAAAAACCAACACAATTCTTTATAGACCTGGAAAAAGCTATTCTCAATTTCATATAGAACAACAAAAAACCCAGAATAGCTAAATCAATCCTGTAAAAAAAAAACACATCTGGGGTATCACCATCCCAGATTTTAAGCTGTACTACAGCGCAATAGTAGAAAAACAGCATGGTACTGGTATAGAAACAGACCAGTGGATCAATGGAATCAAACTGAAGACCCAGAAATGAACCCACACACCTATGGTCACCTAATTTTTGACCAAGAAGCCAAAATCGCACAATGGATAAAGGACAGCATCTTCAACAAATGGTGGTGGTCCAACTGGATGTCCACTTGTAAATGAATGAAATTAGACCCATACCTATCACCTTGTACAAAACTTAAGTCCAAGTGGATCAAAGACCTTAACATAGGCCTGTCACACTAAATCTACCAGAAGAGAAAGTGGGAAAAACCCTCGAACTCATTGGCACAGGTGACAGCTTCCTGAACAGAACACCAACACCTCAGGACCTAAGACCAACAATCAATAAATGGGACCTCATGAAACTGAAAAGCTTCTGTAAGGCAAAGGATACTGTCATTCAAACAAAATGACAGCCTACAGATTGGGAAAAAAATCTTCACCAACCCCACATCTGACAAAGGGCTAATATCCCAAATTTACGAAGAACTCAAGAAATTAAATGCCAAGAAACCAAATAATCCAATTAAAAATGAGGAAGAGGGAATCCTAATGGAGAAAATATGTCCATAAGATTGGTCTGTAGCAAACTTTGTGAGGTATTGTCTTGATTAATGATGATGTGGGAGTGCCTAGCTCACTAAAGGTGGTGCTGCCTCTGGACAGGTCCTGGGTTTTATAAGAAAGCAAGATGAGAAAGCCATTAAGGAAAGGCCAGGAAGCAGCCCTCCTCCATGGCCTCTGCAACAGCTCCTGCCCTGCTTGAATTCTTGGCTTGACTTCCCTTCATGATGGACTGTGATCTTGATGTACAAGTCAAATAAACCCTTTCCTCCACAGGTTCCTTTTTTTCAAGGTTCTTCACGAGGCATGGAAACCTAACTAGGACAATTATCACTTTGGAGTATTTTAATATATATTTGGTAAAGATTCATATTTTTTTTTAAACTTATCTGTGTCATGTACTAAATCTTTTTCAATTTCAGAAATAGCTTTGGGAAGTTCATAAACATGTGGTCAAATTAAATTATTTACTTATTTGTGTATGTGAACAAGTGATGATGTACATATGTGTATGATGTATGTAGGCTGCATGTAAACACACAAATGAGCATGTGCAGACCAGAGAGCAAATGTTACATGTCTTCCTCCATTTCTCCCCACTTCTTTCCCTTCAGAGAGGATTCTTTACTGAACCAGAAGCCATTACAGATAGGCTTGATGGTTACAGGGCTCAGGATTGGTTTGTTTTTGTCCCAAATTCTGGGTCCCAGGCACCTGTAGCCATGCCTGACTGTTTTGGAGAGCTATGGATTCAACTCTGGTCCTCATGCTTGTAGAGGAAGCATTTTTCCCACTGGGAGCACTTCCTGGCCTTTAAAATAGGACTTTTACATTAGAGGAGAAATTTTTGTATTACTGAGTTCGAAATCGTGTGTGTGTGTGTGTGTACACGTGTGTGTGTATCTCAGTAGTATTTAGCTTTCTTTTAGTCAGAGTTTACGTTAGTCATTGTCCAGCATATTACAGTTTGAAATAACCATTATAATAATAGTTATTGTTATAATATAATAATAATATTTCTCTCATAATGTGAAAGTCCTAATTCAGAGGCCAGGAAGTGCTCTCAACAGGTAAGAAGGTTTCCTCCACATTATTATTATTATTTACATATAGATGAAATTATTAGGTCTCTGAGGTATATATTTATGGATACAAGTTTTCCATGTGTATAAAATGCTATGACTTTGCTGAATCATCTATGATAGGCAAAATTTTAGTAGATCGTCCTTGTTTTCTGATGCATCTGAATAAATGTCACTCTGCATCAATTAACTTTTAAGAGAATTTTAGCTGCTTTCTATTTTACTAGCATTTCATATTTTCTGTCTTAACTGTTGTAATATTGCTGGTGAGTGGGTAGTGGTCTGTGTATTAATTTATATTTGAACACATTTCAGATGCTTATTTATAATCTTAGTGAAATCTCTAATGAGGAAATCTATAAACTGACAGTGCACATTTTGATGTTTTCTTTATTAATTTTTCACACATTATGAAAGTTTGTTTATATATATCCCACTTTGTGTTTTTTTCACTCATTTCAAATCATTTAAGTGGATCATTTATAACAGCTTCCTCCTATTTACTTTTTTAAATTATAATTTATTTTTTATTTTTTCAAGTTACATTTCAATCACAATCCCCTCCCTACTCCCTCCTCCAGTCCCACCCTCCCACTCTCTTCCACCTCAACCCCCCATCCTCTTTCCTTTTTTTTAAGTTTAAAGTATATCTTTTTTCCCTCAACAGCTCCCCCTTTCAGTCCAACAAATGATTCTTTCTCTTACTCTTGTTTTAATAATTTATTTTTTATTTCTTCAAGTTACATCTCAATCACAACCCCCTCCCTAATCCCCCATCCAGTCCCACCCTTCCACCCTCCTCCCCCTCAATCCCCCATCCTCTTCCCTTTTTTTGTTTTAGTTTAAGGTATTTCTTTCTCTTACTCTTATAACAATAAATACAATACAAAACAACAGAAATAAATAGGCCACAATTATGAGAGTTATATGGCTTAGTGTAAATTCCCAATGTCCAGTCCATATGTATTTGGCCCCTGACTTTAACATTCTACTATCTAACCATCTCCATGAGTTCTATATCTAACTCAGCTTTCATACTCCTTACATCACAATTTTAAAAACATCTTCTTAGGTCCAGAACACCCTCTTGATTCCTAAACAACTCAAAATTTAACTATGAGACTCTAGCTATCTATTCTTCAACTACCTCAGAGACCTGAGAGGGATAAATATATCTGATTATATAGGAAGAACAGGGCCTGCAGCTTCCAAAACTAAGAAATGACATTCCAGTGGCTGCCTGGACAGTTCCCATTTTCTCTCCATACATTACAGCATCAATCCTCAGCCATTTGGCCCCATTTCTCTGACAGACATTGATTGTAGAGCAGGAATTATGAAGGACTTGCCTACCCTGTCTTGGCAGAGCTAGGTTGTTGACTTACCTGCTTCCAAGTTTTGTCCTTTTTGGACAGCATTCTGTCTACAGTTGAAGCAAGGGGTTTTTCTTGCCAAGAGATAGGCTTGCCACTAATTCAATCATCTCCCACTGGAGATTCTTCGATGCTCATCTTCTACTTGGAGTAGAATGGGGGGGTGCTGTCAGGAGCTGACATGTCTCGATATCAAAAAATCTAAAGTTAAGAAAGCATCTTTGAATGCCATATTCTGAAGATCTCTTGAGGTTTTTGAAGACACCCTATCTATCTCTTATATTTAGATAAGCAAATGTTGCTTGTCTCTTAGCAACTTGATTTCTGATTAGCTTAGAAAAAATGGGACATAGACATAATATAGGAAAGATCAAGAAAAAAGGGCAGATTATTGAATATGCCTTTATACCTTTATATATTGATACAAAATTAATATTATACTTGGCTAAATTGGTATTGAGCTTTGTATGTTAATGCAAAATTAAGATTGTATTGGGCTACATTGGTATTGATCTTTGTATATTGATACAAAAATTAAAATTCTATTTGACCACAATGGTATTGACCCTTATATATTGTTGCAAAATTAAGATTGTATTGGGCTACATAGGTATTGATCTTTGAATATTGATACAAAATTAAGGGTAATGCTTTTTAAAGGTATTTTCCTAATAATGCTTAAAAATGCAATGTGAAGTTTCGGCCTTTTGCTACCAACTGTCACAAACTGTTTAGGATAATTAAGAAATGCAAACTAATAGTCACGCAAGCGTGTCATTTTGTTAGGTACTATGACAGTCTATCACAGTTATTTTCTAAACTCCTATTTACTTTTGTCAGTGAAGGTTTTGGAATAAGATTTCAAGATTATTTACCCCAAGATCACAATCACCTATTTTCTTCTAAAAGCATAAATCACTGTACTTTTCATTCATACTTATAATCTGCTACAAGTTGATATTTCTCATAGAAATACTAAATTTCCCAACACTGTTTTCTGAGTAGACCTCATTTTCTTATTGTTGTAAAGCAGAGGAAGATATCTGTGAATTTCTTTCTTTGGTCTCCACTCTGGTGTGTTTATTTTTGATAATTTTCTTGGTGTGAATTTTAGAAACCTCACATATATGGCTACAACATGCCAGACACTTGAGTGGAAACAGGTTAGGTTTATCTATTATTGTGATCTGTGTGTGCTCCCTAAATTCCCCATATTGAAACTCAGCCCCAATGCAATGATGAAGCAAGCTGGAGCTTTTTGGGGTGTGATCTCACAAACAGAGCAATGCTTTTGCAAGATGATCTCATGCAGTGAGCCGAGTTCCTCTTGTGCATCTTCTTTGTTCTGGGCCATGTTGAGATATAGTGTTTGTCATGTCTAGAGGATGCAACAAAATATTATATGAAAGCGTCCTACCAACCTCTTGACATTAATGTCCCAACCAACAGATCACTTTGTGAATTTTCTAGCTTTATTTATTTGTTATAGTCTCACACACGGAGTAAGACATTAACCAATTCAAGAAAATTAAAAGTATTGTATTATTGGGTTTCAGGTCCTTAAAAGTACATTATGTTAAAGAGTTCTTTCTTGAAGATGTATCGTGAAAGCCATTTTTAATATTTTATGATTAAGATAGTACCCATATTCCGTTTTAACAAATTTTGCTCTCAGCCTTATTTGTAATAGCTAGAAACTGGAAACAACCCAGATGTCCCTCAACAGAAGAGTAGATTAAAAAACTGTGGTACATCTACATGATAGAATACTACTCAGCTATCAGAAACAACGAAATCATGCAATTTGCAGCCAAATGCATGGAACTAGCTCATCCTGAGTGAGCTAACCCAGACTCAGAAGGATGCACATGGCATCTATTCACTTATAGTCGGATTTTAGCCATATAATACAAGATATCTATACTACATCGAACACACCAAAGGGAACATGGACATAGACTTTGTTAGCTGTCAATGAGACACTTTGCCCTAGTGTTGCTGCCTTGTAGGCCCCCAGTGTATGAGGAGGCTCTTGGCCCTTATATGATTTCTGAACTGGGGCAGGGGACTGTTATGCAGGGACACTCCACTCCAGAGGAGCGTGATGGAAGGGATGGGGGTAGAGGGTAGGAGGGCTGGAGTGGGAGGGGTGGAAAGATGACACTGTGATGGAGATGTAACCTGAAGTAATAAATAAATATCAAAAAATAAAAAAGAAGTATGACTAGTCTTTTTGCATACAGTGATCCAAATGACTTATTTAATAAATAACAGAAGATTGTAAATTCTGTTGGATTTTTCTGTAGATGTACTAACACTCTCCACTAACAATGACAATTTTATTACTTTCTTTCAAAAATCTGTCATATGTCTAACTTTATCTGTCTTCTTATTCACTTATTCATTTATTCATTTGGCCTTATTGAACTGAGTTTCACTAATATAACACTATATAGGAATCTAGACTTTGGGCATTTTCTTATTCCTAATCTCTATGCAACATAGTTCAGTAATCTCCATTAACTATGTCAGTTAAACAAATGGCAAATGCCAATCCTGAAGGAAAGGAATCATAGTGAGCTGTGCCATTAGAAGTGTCTAGTAGCTACCCAGTGTGTTTTTTGTCTTTGACTCTAGTAATTATTTTCATATAGAACATAGTTATTTAATATTGCCTGCCAATTCTAAAGCTCTATAGGCCTGAGTCCATTCAGACTGATATATTCACATCTTCAATTAGCATGTGTCTTAGTTAGGGTTTCTGTTTCTGTGGTGATACATTATGCCCATAAGAAGTTTCAGGAGGAAGGTGTTTATTTTGCTTATCCTTCCATATCACTGAGGGAAGTCAGGGCAGTACCTTGAGGGAGGAAGCTAGAAGCAGGAACTGAAGCAGAAGCCATAGAGGAAAATTGCTTATTAACTTGCTTCTTATGGCTTTCTCTGTCTGTTTCCTTATACCAGCCAGGGCCACCTGCCCAGAGGTGGCACTTTCCACGATGAGCTGGGCTCCCACATTAATCAATAATAAAGAAAATACCCTTGATGAGGAAAACATATATGATGATACTGCTTGGCACAAATTAAGTATTATTTCCTCTAATAATTTGTGCAGGTGGTCCCTGCCTCATGATGGATTAACTTGTTTTATCTCTTGGACTTTACAGAGTCCCAAAGCAATGTGAACACAGTAGAATCTTCACTTTGAGCCCCGTTTTCAAAGTAGCAGTGATCAAACTCAGGACTTCAGGCATATTAATCATAGGCCACATCACTGCACTACAACCCAAGACCATGCTTGAACCTTGGTGGTTTCCCAGGTTATTATTATTTTAGTTTATTGACTAACCTCCGAGCTGACTTTTATAGGGACTACACTAGTTTATATTCCGATCAATAGTGCTCTAAGTAACTCTCCAACATATTTTCCTGTATTTATTGTGTTCTGTTTTCTTGATAGCTACTGTGAATAGGATGAGATAGAATTTCAGCATGGTTTGGTTTGCATTCCTCTGAAAGTGTAATATGTTGATCAGTTTTCATGTAGCACTGGCCACTTGCAATTCTTTAATATTGTTTCATATGTATTGGTATTTATTAGCTGTACAACAAAATTGGGTTAAGTATGGCATTTTATGCATGTATATAATGTACTTTGCTCATCTTCAATCCCCTACTGCCATGTTCTGTTTCCTCCTTCCACTGTTCTTTCCTCTATCTTTAAGCTCTACTCCTGGTTTCATGTGTCAGCTCTAATGTTTTATTTGCTGTTATTTTCTCTCTTTTTAAAATTATCATTTTTGCACATATAATACATATATACATATAATACAACTGGTGAGTCCAGTTAGTGTCATTTGTATGTAAATGGTTTTGGTATTGATTAACTAACTGGGCAAGAATTACTCCCTCTCTCACTGCAGTCGTTGATTGTCTTTAGTTTCTCATCTAGGGTATGGCTTTGTGAGATTTACCCCAGCCATATTGGTATGTGATATCGTTGTTCAGGTCTTGGTTATCAGGACATATTGTTGAGATTTAATTCCTGTGACTCCTCTATATTCTCACAGGAAACAATCTCATAGCAGACTTCCTTACCTTCTGGCTTTTACAACTTTCCTGTCTCCTCTTCTGCCATGTTCCCTGAGCCTTAGTTGCAAGAGCTGTTTTGGATGTATTAGTTGGGACTGGGCCCCAAAGGTCAGTAGCTCTCAGCATTTTGAACAGTTGTGGCTTTTTGTAATGGTCTTCATATCACCTCAAATGGGAACCATTCCTACCAGGAGGCTTCACAATGCCTAATATGCCTGTTATGGTATCTTTGGCAATCATATTGACTATGGTTGCTAAGTGGGGATTTTGATTAAGTAACCCTTATATCACTGAATAATGGTCCAAATGCTACAAATTAAGCTATACCAAAATAAAACTGTTAAGTGCCTATAACACTTTATTAGAAGTGAGCAGTATTGAGGGTACATATGACATATGAAGGACAAAAAATCATTGAGAACATTAATCATAGATTAATAATGGTGTATGTCAAAATCAGCACCCTGCAGGCCCACTGCAGTCTGTTATTGATTTTTTGATATTTTACCCTAGATGCAATGTTATTGCAGTTAAAATGTCTTCCATAAACACATTTTCTATCTTCTCACTATCTCTCTCACTCATTTTACCCCCTTCCAACAAAACAAATTGCTTTGTGTTTGAAAGAAATTTAATTGCAACCATTCTCTGATCTAATATAACAACTATGCTCAGAAATATGGAAAAGTTGCTGTTCTAAAATAAATATTCAGAAACTAAAATCAACTAAAAAACAAAAACAAAACACATTAATTATTTGTAATAAATGTCAATTTAAAACATCTACACAATGGAATACTACTCAGCTATCAGAAACAAGAAAATCATGCAATTTGCAGCCAAATGGATGGAACTAGAGAAGCTCATCCTGAGTGAGCTAACCCAGACTCAGAAGGATGCACATGGCATCTATTCACTTATAGTGGAATTTTAGCTATATAGTACAAGATATCTATACTACAACCAACGCACCAAAGGGAACATGGACATAGACTTTTTTTGTTTGTTTGTTTGTGTGTGTGTGTGTGTGTTTTTAGTTTTCTCTCCCTGGCAATGAGACCCTTTTCACTGGTGGTAGTGCCTTGTAGTCCCCCAGTGTATGAGGAGGCTTTTGGCCCCCATATGACTTCTGAACTGGGGTGGGTGACCATTAGGTAGGGCCACTCCACTCCAGAGGAGTGGGATGGATGGGTTAGGGGGTAGAGGGTGGGAGGGAGGGGCTGGGAAGGGGGGAAAGAGGACAATATGATGGAGATGTAATCTGAAGCAACAAATAAATAAATTAAAATGTATTTGAAAGCAAAAATATAAAATGTACTTTAAAAGCAAAAAGTCACACTGTATTTTTGCATAATGTGTATAGTTTTTATGTCTCTTTTTGTACTAAGGGAAAATAAACTTCACCATAAAAAGAAAAAAAAGATATTGGAGAAAAGAAATTCTAAATCTTGATTCTTCAAGAAATGAATGAACTAACTACAAATGTGTCAGAATCAGCTTTATCACTACTTTTGAGACTAGTAGAAGTTTATACCACCTGTATAGTAACTTAATCAAAGAGGGAAAGACCACAGGAATTTAAGTCAGAAGCTTTTATAATATTTTAAACTATCTCATTTCTTACTACCTAGCTCTGCATTAATCTTGAAAACCATAGGCTAAATTCTCACTATGAGTATTTAATATCAATGTGGCAAAACAGACTACAGTGCCAAAAACTATCATTGCTTCATTAGAGCTATTGGAGAGTCTTTGAAATACCAACTGAAAACTCTTAACTTTATCCCATCCAGTTTGCAAGTCTACTAGTGATGAGGCAAATACTGGAAGGTATTTACAAAAGATGACTAAAGGGGAGGGGAAAAAAGATGACTAAAGGGGAGTTTCTTTAGGTACAGCTGCTGTGTCAAGGTAAAAAAACAGAAGGAAAAAAAAGACACTAAAATTTAAAAAGAAATGCTGGAGAATGAGGTGCTTTGAGGAAAGCTTGTCTTTAAGTCTTTCATATAACCTGAGAAATTAAAAGCCAATGCTGGGTGACTACTCAGATAAAATCCTTTGAAGAATCTATAATTCCATATATATACATATTAATTATATATATGAATTATATAAAATTTAGGGGCCACCTAACAATATGGAGTAATACTATGTAGCATGGCAAATAATAAGACTATACAACATTGTTCATAAAACTCACTAGAAGACAAACGCAAGAAACAGTGACAAATAGCCATACTATATCATGGATAAGGAAGAAATCCTGTTTTCCAGAGTTGTCAAGTTACAGTATTTAAAAAACCTAGTGTCTTAGTTAGGGTTGCTATTACTATAAGGAACTACCATGACCAAAAGCAACTTGGGGGAGGAAAAAATTTATTTGGTTTACACTTCCACTCTGTAGTACATCTCTGAAGGAAGTCAGGATAGGAACTCAAGCCAGGCTTGAACTTAGAGTCTCCCAACCCACAATGGGTTGGACCATCCCACATCAATCACTAATTAAGGAAGTGCCTTGCAACTGGATTTCATGGAGACATTTTCTCAATTGAGGTTCCCTCCCTGTATCAATTTGTACCAAGTTGACGTAGAACTAGCCAGGACCCCTAGTTTGAACCAAATTTTATAAGAAAAACAAATAAAAATTTATTCACAAAACAAACAGGAGGAATGACAAGTCATTTTATCAAAGAGGCTCCATAGAAACATTTGTGCATAGAAATGAATACAGCAGAATATGTCCAACCAAATTAAGAATACCAATAAAGATTTTATACCTTGAAATTACAGGAAAAAAAATCTAGTAAAACAGATACAAACAGAAATTCGGAGCATAAAAGTAAAATATAGTGAGAATTTTCATCAGATAAACTCAGCAGCATATTTGAAGAGGTAAAAGAATAGTCCAGTGAACCTAAAGATAGATTACTCATGATGTCCTAATCTTAGGAATGGAGAGAAAAAGAAGAAATGAACTGTGAGATTTGGGAGATGCTGTCAGATGTGTGTGAGAAAGAGAAAGCAAAGCAGAAGAAGAGAAAGGGGCAGAATATTTTCTAACAAACAGCATAAGAAGTTGAGTCTGTGTGGACATGTAATTAAGTAGCCCAAAATGCTCCACTAGAATGACCTCAGAGACCAGTACTGACCTGTCCCCATGCTATTAACAAGAATCTGAAAATCAGGGAAGAGTCAGTTGTCTAAGGAAAAGTAATCCATAAGATTTGACTGAGCCAAAATAGCAGATGTCAGAAGGAGTGCGGTGTTAGACAAAGGAACAATTTGAATATGTTTTACTCTTACCGGTGAGTTTTGCACTGAGAAGTATTTTTTAAAGGCAGATTTTTGGTTTTCATTTGTTTGATTTTCCTATTAGTAGTGTGCATGCTTTACATCACTTTCTTCACATCTACAGATTTCTTCTGAGGTATGAACTGATATTTTTGTAAAATTTTGTAAAAATTTTTCTGTGGGAGATGTGTTTCTTTCAAAAGTCTCTCTTTGTCATTGCCTTCTGGCAGTTTTATTGTAATGCACCTCTGTAAATTTATCTCTGTTTTGAGTGTGTGAGGATCTGGGGCCTCTTTGGCTCTCCCCAGACACAGTAATTATTTCCTTAGTCAAGATTTCTACTCCTTCCTCTCTCTTCTGGTAAATGTCCTGGAATGCATCTGTTTAGGTTGTTGATTTCTTCTTGGCTGAATTTTAGTAGTTTGGATATGAATCAAAAGATTATCCATTTTAAATTTTTTTTCAGTTTAATGGAGTACAGATTTTTAAAATTATTCCCTTATAATATTTTCTTTTTTTCTGTATTTTTTCTTTGTTTCTACTTCATTAATTCTGATTTAATTATTATTTGCTGTCTACCAGGTATGGGTTTGCCTTGATTGAGTTTTTCCATTTAACAGCAGGAAAATTATGCCTGGTACTGAAAACTTAGCCAGCTTCCCAGGGCTAGTGAGGTCATGGATCTTCCAAAAGATTTTGCAAGACACCACTTTGCAAGACAAGCATGAGTTGTACATCCCAATTTTTATCCATATGTCTAAAATAAGTGTACTTACCAGCAAATGGAGACCCCCACAGAAAGCCACAGCTGTAACCATGCAGACCCTAAGGTACTTGGCCCAAACAGAAACATCTATATCACGGCTGCTACATCTGTGTCCAATTTCTCCTAGACGTTGCTGCAAAAGAAAGACCAAAATAATGACTATATCAATGGACATTTAATGTGGAAGGGGGGAGATTTCCATGGGGTTCCACTATAAAATAAAAATAACTACAGGCAACTACCTCCCCCAGGGATGAGCCCTCTTATTGATTGTCTAATGCAGAAGAGTCAGTCAGAACTAAACACACACACACACACACACACACACACACACACACACACACCAAGAATGTGCTCAACAGGTTGTGTGTGCATGTATGTGTATTTGTGTATACATATGCATACATACATGTGTGTAAAAATAGTAATCAAAGAAAAAGAGGCTATCAGCTTTTCAGGGGAAATATGGGAAGAGTTTGAAGGAGAGTAACTGGCTGGGGATGGAGAGAGGAAAGGGCAGGTGAAAGTGATGGAATTCTATTTCTATTATAAACATATTTTAAATGCATATGTCCTATAATATACATAGAATTTCGCTTAACAGTATTCCATAGTTTTCAGAATCTGTCTTCATTCTTTCCCATCTCTTTCTTTTTATCCTCTGTCCAGATAATTTCAAGTAACTTTTCTTCAGTTTTAAATTCTTTTTATTCTCATTAAACAACTATAGTACTGATGCTTCCTGCTGTGGCTTTCATTTAATTCCTTGCATTTTTTCACCTTTGCACTTGTTCACTTCCTTTTCCATTGGTTTTAATCTCATTATTTTCCTGATTTTTTGTTCTCTGTTTTTGCCACCCATAACTACTTAAACCTGTTTTGTATTTATTTGGAAATTCAGAGATTTCTATTTTTTTAATGCTCCAAACTGAAAATTGTTCTGTTCCTTTGATGATGCCACATTTCTTGATATTTGTTTCCTGATACATGTGTGTGTGTGCATGTGTGTGTTTCTTATACATTTTCTTGATATCTGAACGTTTGATGGAATAGTTACTCTTTTCATATTTACCTACTGGTTTTGGTGGAGATTACCTTTTCTGTGGGTGGAAATGAACACATGGGGATAGATGAAGTGTGAGGCTTATCTGAGTTTATCTGCTGGAGTCCAGTGGAATACTATCTCTACAGCTCCATTATAGGTGTCTTAAACAGCTGTGGTTGCCATGGCTGCAGGCACTCATATCAGTGTTCCTTAGTCACAATGCCCAGAAACTCCTGAGCACTTGGCCTATAGACAGCACTGTGACTGGGACATGCCATTCAGTACTAGATCAAGCTCACAGGTGCCTTAAGGGTGGGTGTGGTAGTTGTTTCTGCTGCACAGGAACCCAATAGCCAATAGGTAGAGTTGTTGTAGAGTGACTTAGATTCCAAGATCTAGAGTGCTGGAGAGCTGGTTCTGATTCTACAGATGTTGCCACAGTCTGAGTGGTCACAGACCCAGGAACAAAACCATATGTATTACAACATAGGCACCGTGCCCACGGTCCAGGGCTGCTGAGTTTACATTGGTGGTAGTTCTACTTCCTACAGCGTAGACTCGTGTGACTAGCCTAAAAGACTGTTGGTTGGAGGAGAAGGGCTTATAGAGGGACAGTGGCTCCAGTGGACATATGCTGACTGGCTTATAGAAAGAATGACACCAGCAACTCGGTCACAGATGTATAAAATGGCTGAAGAGCCAACAGTTGGATGAAGGCTTTGCACAGATGGGCTATAGCTGTGAGTTCTGGAACAGTATGGCATAGTACATTGCCAACTGTGTCTTGTGATGGTAGAATAACAGCCTTGGTGGGAGACAGCATATAGGAGATACAGTACTGTCTCCCTCTACAGGGGATCCTATAGTGGCGATAGCTGCTGGTTACATCAGTGGTAAATGTTAGTGTCAGTTGCTGAAGTCGGTATAAAGCACTGTGAGGTCCTTCCTCATGAGAAGACAGTATAAGGATTCCTAGAGTCCTCCATGGATTAAATCTGGAAAGGCATAATGACTCCTCTGTCACAGCTCAAAGGAACAGCTTCAGTAGGTCCTTCTTTGTTCCTAGCACTCTCTTGGTGTCTCTGCTAAGTCAAAGTACCTGGTGACCATTTCCCTTTTCCTGTTCTTACGTTCCCACAACCTCCTCCTCTTATCCCTGTCTCCCTTACTCTTCCTTTTTCTCTACTGTGCTGTTTAGTTTTCGACTGGACTCCAGAGCCAACTTAGGTTGCTTTGTTAAACAGTTTACATTTTACTTAATTTTAGATTTAATTTTATATCAATTATATCAACATAGTCATTAGAATTTCCAAATGTTACTTTTGGAATTTTCTGTTTCATGTAATTATGGTAGTCTTGGATTTATGCTTTTGAAGCTCTATTGCTAAGATGTATGTTTAATATTGTTAGGTGTTCTTGATTGATAGACCCAGTTTTCATTATAAAATGATTAAATTTCTTCCACATAATATTTGATTTTTTAAAGCTTATGTTTATGTTCATATAACCACTCAAGAATCCCTTTGAGTAGTCTCAGCATGTTGATGGCTAGCACATGAGTTCTCTAGTGTGAGACATGGGCTCCCTCCTGTGGTCTAGTGACACCATTTTACCACCTAGGAAATCCAAGAGCTACCCTGTGGGTTGATTTACTGAGACATTTGTAGGAATAAAGAAAAGCATGTTTTCTGAAAGTCAAAGCAAACATTTTCTAAATAATAGCAAAATGTATTTGAAACAACTTCTGTTTTCTTCTAAGGAAAAAAAGAAACTTAAAATTGAGTAGGTGTCAAATTTTTATGATTGATGCCAAAACATACATAAATTCATCTTAAACCACATGCTCAAATGTTAATAAAAAGGCTCTGCTATATTATTATTTGTTTAAGCTGAATAAATTGTCATTTTTGCTAATGCTCAGTCTTTGTTTTCCCTAATTCTAATGTAAAATATTTAAAATAGACAAAGCATCTCTACTCAGTCACTGAAATAGGATAATTTCTTCTTTTTCATGAGATATAATAGGCACAACACAAAGAAATATTAATTTAGAAATATAACAATACATTGAAAGGTGACAGTTTGTTAGTGTAGAAAAGGAAAAGCTTGTTATTAATTCTAGATTTGAACTCATTAAAATAAAACTTTTTGGTTTTGGATAAGAATTCAGGAAAAAAAGATCAAAGAACGTTTTGATATGGCAACAGTGGAAGTTCTCTCCTTTGGGGAGCCTTCTCCTAGTCTGTGACCCCAAGAATCTCCTCTGAACACCTGCTGTGAAGACCTGAAAATATTGGGTGTTTCTGGGAGCTTCATCAGTTAGTCTGGATCCTGAGCAGTGTCCTAACTTTGTCCAGTGATGGATTCTCATCTGAAAGTGTGAACTGAATAAATCCTTTCCTCTCCAACTTGCTTTTTGGTCATGTGTTTTCATCACAGCAAAGAAACCCTAACTAAGACACTGACTAATACAGGGTAATGAGAAATGACTAACTAAAATTAAAATACTGAAGAAATGTATTTAAATTGGAATAAACAATAAACAAATATATCACTGGACATATAGAACTGAGCTCCAGAGTGACCTCTAGGACTGACCATCACAGTTGAAACTATTATTGACCACCATAGTGACTACTATGTTTATCACATTAATGACCACCACAGTGACCATTATGACAGGCTTTTACCAAGGTAACTACAACTTTACCTGATCATAACAGTGGACATTGCAAATGACCACCGTAATATAGCTTAACAGTGACTACTACAACTGACCACATCAATGAACACCACTGGCTGGCCATCACAGTGGACACTACATGTGACCATCATAGTGACAATTATGGCTGACCGTCTTAGTTGACAGTACAATTGAAAAAGAGTGAGTTCTGAGTCTGGCCATCTGTCCACAGTGAACACTCTAAGTAGCACAGTGAACACAAAGGACGTCCATCACATTAAATAGTGCGACTGACTACATTAATGACTACCGCAGTGATTGCTTTGGCTGACTACCACAGTGAACACACTGTGTACTACAGCTGACCACTATGACTGATGATCACAGGGAAAGCTACAATTTACAACCACAGTAACCTCTACAACTCTCCATAAAAGCAAAAACTACAATGCACTACCATGGTAACCATGAGAGTGATCCATTGACCATGACAATGACCATTTCAGTGACCACTACAAGTGACCAGCAAACTATCAGTGGACACCACAACCGATTACCATATTCATGATTATGACAGACAATCATAATGGACACTACAAGTGACCATCAAGGTAGACGCTACAACTGAGCACCACAGTGGACGGATGATACAACTGATTATCACAATGGACACTATAGATGACACCAGTAGACACCACAACTGATGACCACAGTGACCACTGTGATGGTCAGTCATAGCTGTCCCTGCGGTGGTCAGTTGTAGTGTACGCTATGATTGTCAGTCACAGTGGACAGTTCAACTGACCATCGCTATGCTACAACTGAGCATCATGGTGGATGGACTTTACCACTGACCACCATAGTGGACACTACAACTGATCATTACAGTGACCACTACAACTGACCACTATAGTGTCCACTACAATTGACCACTGTAGTGTCCACTACAATTGACCACCACAGTGACCATTACAACTGACAATCACACTGGACACCAAAAGATATCACAGCTGATTACCATAGTGACTACTATAACTACCATTGTGGTGGACAGTAAAAGTGACTATCACAGTGTCCACCACAACTGACCACATAAGTGACCAGTATGACTGATCATCATGGTGAACAGTACAACTGACCACCAGTGAGCGGCTATCACAATGATGACCCCAGTGACCACTATGATTGACTGTCACAATTACAGCTGCAACTGATCACAGTGACCAGTATGGCTGACCACCACAGTGATCACTACAATTGACCACCACAATGAACATGACTGACCACCACAGTGATCACTACAATTGACCACCATAGTGACCATTATGACTATCACAGTGAAGAGTACAGCAGACCACCACAGTGACAACTATAAATGACTACCCCAGGGACCACTATCACTGGCCATCACAGGGGATAATAAAACTGACCACCACAGTGCCAATTTCAAGTGACCACCACAGTGACCACTGTGATCATCATAGTGGATAGTACAACTGATGATCATTGATCACTGCTGACCACCACAGTGACTATTACAAACTGACCACCCTGTGACCATTATGATTGACCATTAAAGTGAAAACTACAACTATTACATTGAACAGTAATAGTGATGCTGATCACTACAATGAACATTACAACTGATCACTTCAGTGATCGCAGTTACTACTATATCTGACCATTTTATTATATAACAGAATATTAAAAAAGCACCAAACCAGAGAAATTAGCATATATAGAATAAGGCAGCTCAATTAAAATATGTGTGTTTAATAATCTCACAAGGCCTTGATGGAATGAGTTTTTTGAAGGATGGTATATTTTTTAGTTAAGGTTTTATTGCTGTGATGAGACTCCATGATTACAACTCTTATGAATGAAAACATTCAGAATGGATGGCTTACAGTTCAGAGGTTTAGTCTGTTATCATCATGGTGAAAATCATGGTGGCACACAAGCAGATATGGTGCTGGGGAAGGAGCTTAGAATTCCACATCCTGAGTTGAACATCTGAAACTTCAAAGTCCACCCCCATTGACACACTTCCTCCAACAAGGCCGCACCTCCTAATAGTGCAACTCCCAATGGGCCTGCAGAGGCTATTTTTATTTAAACTACCACAGTATAGATGTTGGACAAAACTAAAACGACTGTTGGTAAAATACTCTTTGTTATGCTACACTGCTGAACTATTGGCTACTAACATATTATGAATAAAGGGAAGTCTTCTCTTCAATTTCACAGAGAGGTGAATGCACCAATCTCCAAATGAGAGTTCCCAGTCAATGGTCACATAGAGGGCCCTGATTAAATTCAGAGGGAAACAAAATTGATGATATACATATACACAAAAGAGAGAAAGGGACTGGTAGTGAACAAGGAAGATTGACCAGGAAGGGAGGAAATGAGAGAGTGTTAGAATGTATTCTGCACCTGTAATAGTTTGTCAATAGACAAATGTAAGAGAGGTTTAAAAAAACAAAAATAAAAACCCAAAACACTTTATTTTGCCTGCAAGGCAGTGTTCCTTTTCTTAGATTTCTGGTCAAACACTACCATCTAGTGGTCATCCTATTCTTTACATTACAAATAACATTTTCTAGTAGATTTAGTGTGACCAGCCTTATGTTAAGGTCTTTGATCCACTTGGACTTAAGTTTTGTACAAGGTGATAAGTATGGGTCTAATTTCATTCTTTTACAAGTGGACATCCAGTTAAACCAGCACCATTTGTTGAAGATGTTATCCTTTTTCCATTGTGCGGTTTTGGCTTCTTGGTCAAAAATTATGTGGCCATATGTGTGTGGGTCCATTTCTGGGTCTTCAATTCGATTCCATTGATCTACTGGTCTGTTTCTATACCAATACCATGATGTTTTTACTACTATTGCTCTGTAGTACAGCTTGAGATCTGGGATGGTGAAACCTCCAGATTTTTTTTTTTTTTTTTGTACAGGATTGATTTCGCTATTCTGGGCTTTTCGTTGTTACATATGAAATTGAGGCTAGCTTTTTCCAAGTCTATAAAAAATTGTGTTGGTATTTTGATAGGAATTGCATTGAATCTATATATTGCTTTTGGTAGGATGGCCATTTTTATTATGTTGATCCTACCTATCCCTGAGCATGGGAGATCTTTCCATCTTCTAAAGGCCTCTTCCATTTCTTTCTTCAAGGGCTTGAAGTTCTTGTTGTACAGGTCCTTTACTTGCTTGGTTAGAGTTACCCCCAGGTATTTTATATTGTGTGTGGCTATTGTAAAGGGATTTTCCCTCTTATTTCTTTCTCAGCCCATTTGTTTGTTGTATAAAAAAGGGCTTCTGATTTTTTTGAATTAATTTTGTATCCAGCCACCTTGCTGAAGGTGTTTATCAGCTGTAAATCTACTAGAAGAAAAAGTGGGAAAAACCCTCAAACTCAATGGCACAGGTGACAACTTCCTGAACAGAACACCAACAGCTCAGGACCTGAGATCAACAATCAATAAATGGGACCTCATGAAACTGAAAAGCTTCTGTAAGGCAAAAGACACTGTCATTCGAACAAAATGGCAGCCTACAGACTGGGAGAAAATCTTCACCAACCCCACATCTGACTGAGGGCTAATATCCAAAATTTACAAAGAACTCAAGAAATTAAATGCCAAGAAACCAAATAATCCAATCAAAAAATGGGGGACGGAGCTAAATAGAGAATTGACAAAGGAGGAATCCCTAATGGTGGAGAGACACTTGAAGAAATGCTCAACATCCTTAATCATCAGAAAAATGCAACTCAAGATGATTCTGAGAGTCCATCTCACACCTGTCAGAATGGCTAAGATCAAAAGCTCAAATGACAGCACATGCTGGAGAGGGTGTGGAGAAAGAGGAACCCTCAATTGCTGGTGGGAGTGCAGGCTTGTGCAACCACTATGGAGGTCAGTCTGGTGATATCTTAGAAAACTTGGAATAGCTTTGCCTCAGGACCCAGCCATACCACTTCTGAGTATACACCCTAATGACTCCTCACAGAATCATAAGGAAGTTTCCTCATCTATGTTAATAGCAGCCTTATTTGTAATAGCTAGAAACTGGAAACAACCCAGATGTCCCTCAACGGAAGAATGGATTAAAAACTGTGGTACATCTACACAATGGAATATTACTCAGCTTTCAGAAACAATGAAATTATGCAGTTTGCAGCCAAATGGATGGACTAGAGAAGCTCATCCTGAGTGAGCTAACCCAGACTCAGAAGGATGTACATGGCATCTATTCACTTATAGTAGTATTTTAGCTATATAGTACAGGATATGGATACTACAACGAACACACCAAAGGGAATATGGACATAGACTTTTTATTTATTTTTTGTTTGTTTTTTAGTTTTCTTTCCCTGGCAATGAGACACATTTCACTGTTGGTACTGCCTTGTAGGCCCCCAGTGTATGAGAAGGCTCTTGGCCCTCATATGACTTCTGAACTGGGGCGAGAGACTGTTATGTAGGGACACTCCACTCCAGAGGAGTGGGATGGAAGGGTTAGGGGGTAGAGGGTGGGAGGGGGAGGCTGGGAAGGGAGGAAAGAGGACAATATGATGGAGATGTAACTTGAAGCAACACATAAATAAATATATTTAATAGAAAAAAACAAATAACAGTTTCTTATTTTGTTTCTTTTTTAAAAAAATTCTTTATAAAATTTGGATATTAGCCCTCTGTCGGAAGTGGGGTTTGTAAAGATCTTTTCCCAATCTGTAGGGTGTCTTTTTGTTCTAGTGACAGTGTCCCATCTCCCTTCCATTTCTGTTTTATTTTTGTATATAACTTATTGTGTTTCTTTAAATTTTTTTTTCATCTCTCTCTGGACGTGGTTATGCCAGGAAAGCACTGAAATTTCAACCATATCTTAGTTATCTTACTATTGCTATGATGAGGTTCCATGACCAAAAAGCAACTTTAGGAGGTAAAGTTTTATTTGGCTTGCTCTTCAATATTGATGTTCACCATCAAAAGAAGTCAGGACTGAAACTCAAACAGGGCAGAAACCTGGAGGCAGGAGCAGATGCAGAGGCCATGGAGGTATACTGTTTAATGGCTTGCTTATAGAACTCAGAACCACCAGCCCAGGGATGATACCACCCACAATTGGTTGGGCCCTCCTCTATCAATAACTAATTAATAAAATGCCTTACAGCTAGATCTTATGGAGGCATTTTCTCAATTAAGGTTCCCTCCTTTCAGATACCTCTAGTTTGTGTGCCAAGTTGACATAAGAACAGCCAGGACAAATAGCAAACAGAGAAGAAATGTATTTAAAATGGAGAGTTTGTAGAATGGAATCAAGAAGAGAAAAAGAAGATGTCAGCACGCACAATTCACAGCAGCAGAACTTTGATGGGATTTGGGGTGAAAGAAAGAATGAGCACAGAATTTAGTTGCAAAAGCAGTTTTTATTCTCAGATATAAGTACATATAATTATATAACATAAAGTCTCTCAGAGACTTACTGCTGAACAAACTCACCTTTTCTAGTTCTTTCTGAATTATGTCTGGCTGGTTCAACTCAGCTGTTCTGGATCAAACTCCTCTCCAAGCTACTGATTCAAACTGGCTTCTCTCAGCTTCTGACTGAATTGATCTGCTTGGCCTTATCCTAATTTTGCCAGTATGTCGTAGTCCGGCTCCTTCTCATTCTCTGTCTCATTCTGTTTTCACCTGTGTCTAGCTTGTTCTCCCTCTGCAACCTGTCTCTGTACAACCATCCAGGTAAAACTGCCTCCTCTCCATTCTGAGATGCTCTCTCAAGTAGCTTCTCTGTTCTCACTGTTCTCATGAGAGTCGGGCATCTCCTGTTCTGTCAAATCTTTCTCTGATTCGTCACTTTGTCTGTCTCTCAATTTAGACATTACTTTCAAATATGGGTGCTTCCTTCTACAAACTAACTTTACCTTAATTATTTGGGATTAAAGGTGTGTGCTAAGGGCATGTCTGCATTTTAGTCAGATCACACAGACCTTGAAGGTTTTTGGATGTGATCAGAGCAACCATGTTGCTGGATTAAAATTCCTCTACATTTAGTGGCAATTATAACTATTGTCTAAACAGAGGGGAACCCTGAGTCTGCCCAATGTTCCAGCTTGGGAAAGTTCTCTGTTCCTGGCTTTTGACTGTGGTGCAGTGGTTGGGAATCATTTTGAGTGGTTTCTGTCTCAGACAGCTGCTTAACAACCAAAGGTTCTTGCATTGTCCCACTATTGGAACTCCGAGCAAAAGTCACACACACTGGTCCAGATGCTGGCCTTCAGTCTTGATGTAGTTTCATGGAAAGTGTTTGATTCTGAGTTGCTGAGAGCTCCACAGGAATCTGGGTAGAGTAAAGGGGAATCGTGGTATTCACCTCCCATTTTATAAGTGCGCTTGGAATATGGTGTCAGGTAGAAATTGTGGTGGTTTGAATGAAAACAGCCTCTGTAGGTTCATAGAGAGTGGCACTATTAGGAGGTGTGTCCTTGTTGGAATAGGTGTGGCTTTTTTGTAAGAAGTGTGTCACTGGAGGTGGGCTTTCAGGCTTCAGATGCTCAAGCCAGGCCCAGTGTCATTTCTCTCTTCCTGCTGCCTGCTAATCCATATGTAGAACTCTCAGCTCTTTCTCCAGCACCATGTCTGCCTGCATGCTGTTATGGTTCCTGCCATGCTGATATTGGACTAAACCTTTGAACTGTAAGTAAGCCCCAAGAATATTTTTTTCCTTTATGAAAGTTGCCATGGCCAGTGTCTCTTCACAGCAATAGAACCCTACCTAATACAGGAAGTAAGTTGGGAAAGCCAAAGAACTCAGCTGTGGAGTGCACAGCTGTGGTGTGCTCTCACTGGGTGTTCCTATTGCCTTCCTCATCCAACACTTGAAGGAACCATTCAGGCAAGTTGTAAGAATGTTTGTGCTTTGTCCCATCTGGCTCTTAGAATAGAAGTTGCAAGTAATAACAGCCCTTCTCTGCCCAGAAAATATCCATCTGATTGCTGGGCAAACAGCATAAAGATGCAGAGGAATCTGAGTTCCATACAAACTCTGTCCAAACCAGCTGGCCAGCAACAGAAAGACGGAGGTGAGTGAACACACTCCTGCTGCTCACATGGCTAATTTACAGGATCAGAAAACTGCTCTTAAAGAAAAAAAATTAGTCTTTTAACCTTCATCTTATTTGCGTGGGTGTTTAGTCTGTATGCATGTCGATGTAACACGTCAATGGAGAGCCTGCCCAGGAACAGGAGTTAGAGACGGCTGTGATCTGTTGTGTGGGTGCTGGGAATTCAACCCAGGTCCTCTGGAAGAGCAGCCAGTGCTCTCAACCACAGAGCCACCTCTCCATCCCATGGGGAAAATTTTTCTTCACAAAATTTTCTTTTTAAAATATTCTCTTGAGGACTGGAGAGATGGCTTAGTGGTTAAGAGCACTGGCTGCTCTTCCAAAGGACCCGAGTTCAAATCCTAGCATCCACATGACAGTTCACAGCCTGTCTGTAATTTCTAGGTGGGCTGGTGGCACATGCCTTTAATCCCAGCACTTGGGAGGCAGAGGCAGGTGGATCTCTGTGAGTTCAAGGCCAGCCTGGTCTACAAAGTGATTGCGGGACAGTCAGGGCTACACAGAGAAACCTTGTCTCAAAAAAACCAAAAAAAATCTCTTTAGTGTTGTACTTTCTGGTACTGGGTTTTTGTTATTATTGTTGCTGTTTTTCTTCTTCTTTTTTGTTTATATTTCTAAGTAGATTGTTATTAAATCAGCTAGCTAGTTAAAATTTGCATGTAGCATTTCTATTTTTTATATCTTTTGTTTCTTTAAAAAGTTTTTTCATCTTTTTTTATATCTAATTTCTTTGTCTTGTTCTAGTTTCAGTTAGTTGGTTTTGTTATTGGGCAGGAGAGATGGCTCAGTGGATAAGAGACATCCTTTGCAGAGGAACCAGTTTCAATCCCCAGCATCCACATAATGGCTCACAATCTCCTGCAGATCCAGTTTTGCTGGCTCTTACACCTTCCTCTGGCCTGAATTTAAATGGTGCACAGACATACAAACAGACAAAACACTCATACACATGAAATTAAAAATAAATAGATAAATACATAAATAAATAAAACTGATATGTTCTTACTGTAGGATACAGAAGACCCAGACACACTTTGGTTTACTGGCCTCATGCTTCTGGTTTCCAAGTTGGGACTATAGGTGTGAGCTACCACACCCTGTTTCGAATCTTTAATATTTTTACTTTAAAAATTAATTTGTTTATTTTATATTCTAATCACTATCCTCCTCCCTCCTCCAATTCCCATCCACTTCCCTATACTCCAACCCCACCCTGTGCCAACCCACTCTGGCACATCAAATTGCATCAGGACTAAGTGCCTCCTTTTCCACAGAGGCAAGACAAGGCAGCTCTGTTAGGTAAATGGGATCCAGAGGGAGGCAACAGCATCCAAGTCCCTGCTCCAATAGTTAGGGGATCCACTTGAGGACCAAGCAGCTCATCAACTTTATATGGCCTAGGACAAGTCCATGAATGTCTTTTAGTTGGTGATTCAGTGTCTTTGAACTCCCTTGTGTCTCAGTTAATTGTCTATGTGGGTCTTCTTGTGGTGTCCTTGACCCCTCCAGCTCCCTCAAACCTTCCTCTAACTCTCCCTCCACACTATCCAATTTTCACCAAATGTTTGTCTGTGGGTCTCTGCATCTGTTCCCATTATGTGGAATCTTTAATTTTAAACCTTTATTCTTTCATTTTCTTTCTCCTTTCCTACGTTCTTTTTCTTTTTAAAATTATATGGTGTTTTTCCTATCATTTCTTTGTATTTGGCTTTAATTTTTTAAAGAATAATTCCCTTTTCTCATTGATATTCATTTTTTATGTTTACTTGGATCTTTCCTATCTATTTTAGTCTTCCTTTTCAATTTTCACCCCTCATTATACTTGTTTCTCTCTTTCTCTAGAGAGAAAAACAAATTATGTTTCTATTTCTTCTACTACTATTTTTAAGTACAACTTGTATTTTGTCCATTCCTATCCTTATTAATATCTTACCAATTTATTTAGTATTATCTTTGTTCGTTTTCTAATGTTATTGGACTTGTGTTAGTATTTTAGTCAGGTTGTATGGATGAACAGAACCAAAGGTGTGAGATTTTACACACACACACACACACACACACACACACACACACACACACACACAAATTAAATAAGCTGTAAAATTGCAATGATAGTCAAATCACACCTGAGCTTCCAAGAACATGTACTCAGTAGTTGAGGCAGGCGCCTCAACAGTCAGAGTTGTTACAAAATAATTATCTCTAACTGTGGCAAAAGGTGACCTGTAGCCACTTGGTTCAGTAGGCAGCGAGCCTTGGTAGTCCCAAACTGGCACCAGAAGCCCAGAACCTTCCTGGAGAGCCGGTGATCCTTGTTCTATGATGAAGGAATCAGCAGCAGCAACAACGGGGCAAATCATCACTGCAGCCTGAGGAAAAGCCAACCAAGCCAAAGGCAGAATAAGCTTTCTTCTGAAATACCCTTTTTATCTGCACTGCTACCTAAAGGTGTCACCGCAATGGGGTAGGTTTTCTACCATCATTCAAGGCAACCAGGACAATGCTTTTGGTGAGGTGTTTATGGTCTTATTCCATTATATCTAGGAAAACATTCTATTAAATCTTAAGAGAAGTTGAGGGTTGAGAGACACACTGATCTATGGATGTAATAAAAAGCCATTAGGAGTCAGTTTAATATTATGTTCATTTAGCAAAATAGTGGTAAAAAGGAACCAGCTTATTCTAGAGTTTTGAGTTCCAACACATTGGATCACAGTGCTGATGCCCACATTGAGCAGGCTAGACAGACTTCGAATCTATCCCAGTAGAAGGTTCTCAGCACCCCATTGTTCCCCTGTGACTTCTTGTAGTGTCCTTGTAGTTGCCCTGGAGAGAAATGAGCATGCCCTTGGTGCTCTATCTGGAGGCTAGCTAGCTAGCATAGTCTTTGTTTCAGACTGACCCATGATCCTAGAAATAGAATGGATGAGCCAGGCCTTGCTGAAGGTGGACACAACAGACCTTGGGTTGGTTCAGGGTCCTCTTGCATTATCAGCACATGACATACTCATGAGCTAAACTGTTTGGGTATCTATTTTTTTTCTTCAGGTGGATCAAACAAAGAAGACCCATGGTATCTACAGTTTACAATCTATGTGATATCTATTTGTTGTTTTGAGATACTTTGGTTCCTGATGGGATTTCCATAAGGAAATAAAAACTTATTAGAAATTAGTTGTTGGAAAATGTTAAAAGAAACTCTGAAACAAAAAGGAGAAAATGGGGGATTGATATCGGAGGTTGAGCAATGAAGCACAGAATTAAAATTTGGTTATAGGCTAATCATAATTCAAAGAATCCAGAAAAAACTAAAACTGTGTTTGGAAATGTTTTTATTATCATAATTAAGGAGTACAAAATAAAGCTTAGGTGAGAAGTTCTAAAAGTCAGCCTAGCTTCTCTTCTGAGTGAGACATCCAGACACAAGGACAAGTTTTACTTCTATACTGGCATACTCCTTGTACAATTGCACATCAAGTGAGAGAGTAATTTAATAAATGAGGCAAGATTAAAAATGTCATGAAGAAAATGATAATAAAGAACGAAATTAGCAATAAATCTTACAAATGTCTGTCTACAAGTGAGAAGAAGAGACAAATGAGCTTGCTGTGATGCCTTGGGAGAAAATGATAGCTTGGGGTGTATTATAGAAATGAAATACGATAATTGATACTTTAAATTATATAATCAAATTGTTACTAATGATAAATACGACTGCTATTGCTGAGGCAGATGAAACATAAGACAAGGTGGTAGTATGTGTTTTAAATTTTTAACGTAAATCATCTTTGAGATTTACATAACCAAAGTATGATATTTTAGAGAACAATTAATCAAGCTTTATAGTTCCCCTCCAGTCATTAAGATCATGTTTATTTCACATGATGGGCAGATTTATAGTTTCCTATTCAAAGATTTTATAAGGGTAAACCTAATAATTAATGTTTTTGATTCTTTAGCACCTAAGGATATAATGTGGAAAATAGTTAGGAATGCAATAAAGACGGATTTTTTTTAAGTACCATATCTTTACATTGTAAAGGGTAAGAAGAAACACTTGAAAATGTCCCTGGGAAACATGCAAAAGATTTTATATAGAATAAATACAAGAAGGAAAATGGGATTCATTTTCTATGACTAAGAATGCTATCTTTCTGTTTTGACTCAGAAAAGTTTAATTACTGACTATTTACTAAGAAAGGGTCCTTTTCATTCTCTACATGCTTAATAGAAATGGAATTTTACATTTGTGTACATAAACATATGAACTTGTGTACTATGGATATGCATACTATTTTATATATTTTTCAAGATTTTCTTTTCTACTGAGTATAAAATATTAATAAATACACAAAACTTTTCCAACTCAATTTGCATAAATATCATCCTCATTAATAAATATTGTGCCTCCAGGCGGGCGGGGCAGAGGGGCCACGCCCACGGCCGAGGAGCCTAGTGGGAAGCCAGAAGCCAGGGGACCATAGCTGTATTCTGGAAAACCCAGACATATTAGGTGTGGAGCCGGGCCCTGTTGTCAGTCTCCGTGATGACAACCAAAGTCCACAGAATCTGTGCCTGGGCAAACAGGTCCATACCATCAGAACCATTACAGGCTGATCACTCAGTGTGCAACATAGAGAAGTCTGAATTTGGAGCAGTGAAACAATCCTGGGCCATTTCTCACTACCTGGGCATAGGCTGTACCAGCTCACAGTGCTTCATGCTATTAGAATCACAGTGACCCTGAGATCCCCCTATAAGCAATGACAGATAGCCAAGCAATTCGACTCCTACACCAAATCATCCCCTGTTTATCCAAGCACAGAAAACGATGACAGCAGACAGCTAAACACATCCATATAGCCAAAGGTCCAAGAAAAAATAGAAATCAAGGAAATATGACTCCAACAATGCAGAACTATCCTAGCTCATCCAATTCGGATGAACTCACACCAACAGAAACACATGAAAACGATGACAATTCTGCATTATGGAAAGTGATAGAGTCCCTTCAAGAAGAACTTAAATCTATGAAGGAATTCAAAGAAGCCACAATTTTACAAGTCAAAACAACGAATAACACCATTAAAGAGTTCCAAGCCAAGGTGACTCAGCTTGAACAGGAAAAGGACAAAGCAATGAAATTTTCCAGACAAAAACAAGCAAACTGGAGAAGGAAATGTACAAAACGAATAATACCATACAAGACATGAAAATAGAAATAGAAACAATAAAGAAAACACAGTCAGAGTTAAAAGAGGAAGTGGAGAATCAAGGGAAGAGAACAGGAACTACGGATGTGAGTATCAACAATAGGATGCAAGAGATGGAAGACAGGATCTCAGGCATGGAAGATTTGATGGAAGAAATCAGTACAACATCCAAAGAAAATGAGAAGGCTAAAAAAATCTCTCACCCACAACATCCAAGAAATCAAGGACTCAATGAAAAGACGGAACCTAAGAATTATAGGCATAGAAGAAAGAGAAGACTCCCGACTCCAAGGTCCAGGAAATATCTTCAACAAAATCATAGAAGAAAACTTCCCAAACCTGAAAAAAGAGATGCCAATAAAAATCCAAGAGGCTTACAGAACACCGAACAGATTAGATCAGAAAAGAAACTCCTCTCGCCACATAATAATTGAAACACCAAATGTACAGAACAGAGAAAGAATATTAAAAGCTGTAAGAGAAAAAGGTCAAGTCACATACAATGGCAGACCCATCAGAATTACACCTGACTTCTCCTCAGAAACATTAAAAGCTAGAATGGCCTGGACAGATAGCCTACAAGTCCTGAGAGAACATAGGTGCCCAGCCAGACTACTATACCCAGCAAAACTCTCTATCAACATAGACGGAGAAAACAAGATATTCCATGACAAAATCAAGTTTAAACCATATCTACCCACAAACCCAGCCCTACAGAAAATCCTAGAAGGAAAATTCCAACCCAGAGAAGAAACCTACACCCAAGAAAACAAAGTGAATAGAAAACCCCTCAGCAACTAAACCAAAAGAGGCACAGGACCATCACCTATACCAAACTAATGGGAAATAACAACCCCAGGTCACTAATATCCATCAACATCAATGGACTCAACTCCCCAATAAAAAGACACAGGTTTACAGAGTGGATCCGCAAGCAAGACCTGTCTTTTTGCAGCATACAAGAAACACATCTTACTATCAAAGATAGACACTACCTCAGAGTAAAGGGCTGGGAAAAGGTTTTCCAAGCAAATGGACCCAGGAAGCAAGCTGGAATAGCCATCCTAATATCAAACAAAACAGACTTCCAACTGAAGTTAATGAAAAAAGACAGAGAAGGGCATTATATACCCATTAAAGGGAATATTCATCAAGAGGATATCTGAATATTGAACATCTATGCCCCAAATACAAAGGCACCTACATTTGTAAAAGAAACACTTCTAAAACTTAAATTGCACGTCGATCACAACACATTAGTAGTGGGAGACTTCAACACCCCACTCACAACAATGGACAAATCATCAAGACTGAGGCCAAACAGAGAAATATTGAGTCTAACAGAGATCATGAAACAAATGGACCTAACAGATATCTACAGAACGTTTCACCCAAACACAAAGGAATACACCTTTTTTTCAGAACCTCATGGAACCTTCTAAAAAATCGATCACATAGTTGGACACTAAGATAGTCTCAATAGATACAAGAAAATTGAAATAACACCTTGTATCTTATCAGACCACCATGGAATAAAGCTGGTCTACAACAGCAAAAGAATCAACAGAAAGCCTACACACACATGGAAATTGAACAGCTCCTTATTGGATGACTACTGGGTCATGGAAGAAATAAAGAAGGAAATCAAAGACTTCTTAAAATCCAACAAAAATGAAGGCACAACATATCCAAACCTATGGGATAAAATGAAAGCTGTGCTACGAGGAAAGTTCATAGCACTAAGTGCTTTCAAAAAGAAAATTGTAACAGCCCATATTAGCTAATTAACAGCTAAGCTGGGTGAATTGGAAAAAAAAGAAACAAACACTCCCAAGAGGAGCAGAAGGAAGGAAATCATCAAACTTAGGGCTGAAATCAACAACTTAGAAACAAAAAGAACTATACAAAGAATCAATGAAACCAAGAGTTGGATCTTCGAGAAAATCAAAAAATAGACAGACCCCTAGCCAAATTAACTAAAAGGCAAAGGGAAAGAACCCAAATCAACAAAATCAGAAATGAAAAGGGAGAAATAACAACAGACATTTGAGGAGATCCAGAAAATATTTGGGTACTACTTTAAAAATCTATACTCCACCAAATTTGAAAGCTTAAGTGAAATGGACAATTTTCTTGATAGATTCCACCTACCAAAACTATATCAAGATCAGATTAACAGCTTAAACAGCCCAATAACCCCTAAGAAAATAGAAACCGTCATTAATAATCTCCCAACCAAAAAAAGCCCATTGCCAGATGGCTTTAGCACGGAATTCTACCGGACCTTCAAAGAGGAACTAACACCATTACTCTTCAAACTCTTCCACCACATAGAATCAGAAAGAACACCGCCAAACTCATTCTATGAGGTCACTGTCACTCTGATTCCTAAACCACACAAAGACCCAACAAAGAAAGAGAACTTCAGAACAATCTCCCTCATGAACATAGATGCAAAAACACTTAATAAAATACTAGCAAACCGAATTCAAAAACACATCAAAAGTATCATACACCATGATCAAGTAGGCTTCATCCCAGGGATGCAGGGATCGTTCAACATATGAAAATCTATCAATGTCATTCACCATATAAACAAGATGAAAGATAAAAACCACATGATAATCTCGCTAGATGCAGAAAAAGCATTTGACAAAATCCAACACCCCTTCATGCTAAAAGTTCTGGGGAGAATGGGCATACAAGGACCATACGTAGAAATAATAAAGGCAATATACAGCAAGCCAGTGGCCAACATCAAATTAAATGGAGAGAAGCTTGAAGCATTTCCTCTAAACACAGGGACAATACAAGGATGTCCACTTTCACCATATCTCTTCAATATATTACTTGAAGTCCTTGCTAGAGCAATAAGACAACTAAAGGAGATCAAAGGGATAAATATTGGAAACAAAGAAGTCAAATTATCCGTTTTGCAGATGATATGTTAGTATACATAAGCAACCCAAAAAACTCCACCAAAGAACTCTTACAGCTGATAAACAACTTCAGCAAAGTGGCTGGATACAAAATTAACTCAAAAAAATCAGAAGCCCTTCTTTATACAACAAACAAATGTACCGAGAAAGAAATAAGGGAAACAACCCCCTTCACAATAGCCACAAACAATATAAAATACCTCGGGGTAACTCTAACCAAACAAGTAAAGGACCCATACAACAATAACTTCAAGCCCTTGAAGAAAGAAATGGAAGAGGCCTTTAGAAGATGGGAAGATCTCCCATGCTCATGGATAGGTATGATCAACATAATAAAAATGGCTATCCTACCAAAAGCAATATATAGATTCAATGTAATTCCTATCAAAATACCAACACAATTCTTTATAGACCTGGAAAGAGCTATTCTCAATTTCATATGGAACAACAAAAAACCCAGAATAGCTAAATCAATCCTGTACAATAAAAAAGCATCTGGAGGTATCATCATCCCAGATTTCAAGCTATACTACAGAGCAATAGTAATAAAAACAGCATGGTACTAGTATAGAAACAGACCAGGGGATCAATGGAATTTAACTGAAGACCCAAACATGGACCCACACACCTATGGCCAACTAATCTTTGACAAAGAATCCAAAACCGCACAGTGGAAGAAGGACAACATCTTCAACAAATGGTGCTGGTCCTACTGGATGTCCACTTGTAAAAGAATGAAATTAGACCCATACTTATCACCTTGTACAAAACTTAAGTCCAGGTGGATCAAAGACCTTAACATAAGGCCTGTCACACTAAATCTACTAGAAGGAAAAGTGGGAGAAACCCTCGAACTCACTGGTACAGGTGACAACTTCCTGAACAGAACACCAACAGCTCAGGACCTGAGATCAACAATCAATAAATGGGACTTCATGAAACTGAAAAGTTCTGTAAGGCAAAAGACACTGTCATTCGAATAAAACAGCAACCAACAGACTGGGAGAAAATCTTCACCAACCCCACATCTGATAGAGGGCTATTATCTAAAATCTACAAAGAACTCAAGAAACTAAATGCCAAGAAACCAAATAATCCAATCAAAAAATGGGAGACGGAGCCAAATAGAGAATTCACAAAGGAGGAATCCCTAATGGCCGAGAGACACCTGAAGAAATGCTGAACATCCTTAATCATCAGAGAAATGCAACTCAAGACGACTCTGAGATTCCATCTCACACCTGTCAGATTGGCTAAGATAAAGAGGTCAAATGACAGCACATGCTGGCCAGGGTGTGGAGAAAGGGGAACCCTACTCCATTGCTGGTGGGAGTGCAGGCTTGTGCAACCACTATGGAGGTCAGTATGGCGATATCTTAGAAGTCTTGTAATAACTTTGCCTCAGGACCCAGCCATACCACTTCTGGGTATACAACCAAAGGACTCCTCACGGAGTCATAGGGAAGTCTTCTCATCTATGTTCATAGCAGCCTTATTTGTAATAGCTAGAAATTGGAAACAACCCAGATGTCCCTCAGCTGAAGAATGGATTAAAAAACTGTGGTACATCTATACAATGGAATATTACTGAGCTATCAGCAACAATGAAATTATGCAATTTGCAACCAAATGGATGGAACTAGAGAAGTTCATCCTGAGTGAGCTTACCCAGACTCAGAAGGATGCACATGGCATCTTTTCACTTATAGTAGGATTTTTAGCTATATAGTACAGGATATCTGTACTACAACTAACACACCAAAAGGAACATGGACATAGATTTTTTTCTTTTTCCTTTCTTTTTTTGTTGTTGTTCTTTGTATTTGTGGGTTTGTGTGTTTGTTGGTCTTTTTTTAGTTTTCCCCCCATAGCAAGGAGATACCTTTCTCTGGCGGTACTGCCTCGTAGGCCCCCGGTGAATGAGGAGGCTCTTGGCCCTCATATGACTCCTGAACTGTGGTGAGGGACTGTTATGTAGGGACACTCCACCCCAGAGGAACAAGAGGGAAGGGTTAGGGGGTAGAGAATGGGTGGGTCGGGCTGGGAAGCGGGGAAAGAAGACAATATGATAGAGATGTAACCTGAAGCAACAAACAAAAAAATTGATTAATTAAAAAAAAGCAGGTAACAATGTTAAAACACTGTAAATAAAATAAAGGTTACAGCCATTCAACCTGGTTTTATAAACCTCCAACAGTCGAAAAAACTTAGAGCTAAGGTAAAATACATGAAAAGCGTGGTGTTAACCCATGCCTTTAACTTCAGCAGAGACGGGAAGAGCACTATAGAGTTAGTGGTCTTATAAATTCTAGAGTTACACGGAACAGGGTGGTGAAGGTGCACACCCTTTATCCCATCATTCAAGAAGAGTACACCCTTAATCCCAACACACTAGAGACAGAAACAGGCAGATCTCAGAGCTCAAGGTCAGCCTGATACAAAACAAACTCTAAATAGAGAAAAACTTTGATCCAGGAGTGGTGGAACACATCTTTAATCCCTTCAGATGGGAACCACAGGTCTTTGATCCTAATAATTAGATTGCAGAGACAGACACATAGGATTTGGAAGGACCTAAGTTTAAAAGCTACTTACAAAAGGCCTACTCAATACAAACAAATTGTCCTTTGAGATCTCAAAATAAATACACTAAAGCTTGTTTAGCTCCAAAATAACAAAATAATTTCTTCTTTAACCCAGATTGAAAGATAATACTTTATATGTTGTCAAAAAACCAAATTTGCTTCAGGAGAAATATTACCTAACCCCCCCCCAAAGAAAAAGGGTAATTGTCCCAGAGTTAGGATTAGGGCAGGGCTCTGTTCTTATCTTTCCAGGAGATTCAAAGCATCCATTCAAGGAACCCAGGGACAACTGGACAACGGAAACCTCAGCAGAAAACAGAATCAGACACCAAAGAAGACGAGTGACCCAGTTGATTGAGCCTTGCAGACTTCCTCAATAGCAGTTTCCATCAAAAGCCTACAACCACAACAACTCAATATCGCTAAGACCGTTCAGCTCTACACAATGCCCCAGCCAGAACCTCAGTAAAGCCTGGAAGATCAGCTTCTGCCTACAAACTCCTTAGGACATCTAAACAGCTGAGAACAGAAGGTCTGAACATAAAAGGATTGTACTAACATTTTTAACCATTTTTCCATTCTGGTTTGGGCCCCAAACAGGTTTACTACGACCTAAATCAGCAGGAAGTCATTTTAAGAGAGTGACGTCCCATGCCCAGAGGGTGGGAAGGGTGTTTCTCTGCCCCCCCCTTTTGGTTATTTGAAGGATAACTGAAAACTTTGTTATTTAGGGGAAGAGACTACAATCTGTTAAATGGTCTTGTTAAATGGGTTTTGGAGGTTAAACTCAGGGACTTCCTTCTTTTCCTTTTCTGTATCCTTCTTTCTCTTCTATGTAGGAGTGCACGGACTTGAGAAAAATGAGACATAGACATAGTATGGGAAGGACCAAGAAGAAGGGACAGATTATTGAATATGCCCTTATACCTTTGTATATTGATACAAAATTAGTATTATATTTGGCTAAAGTGGTATTGACCATTGTTTATTGTGCAAAATTAAGATTGTATTGGACTACATCGGTATTGATCTTTGTATATTGATACAAAATTAAGATTATAGTTGGCCACAATGATATTGACCCTTGTATATTGACATAATATTAAGATTGTATTGGGCTACCTAGGCATTGATCTTTGTATAGTGATACAAAATTAAGAGTATATTTAGCCACATTGGAATAGATCTTTGTATATTGATACAAAATTAAAGGTAACACTTCCTAATGGTATTGTACCTAGAGATACTTAACAATGAAATGTGAAGCTCTGGCCTCTTGATACCAACCATCTTAAACTGTTTAGGATAGTTAAGAAATACAAACTCCTAATGATGCAAGCATGTCATTTTGTTAGCTACTATGACAGTCTATCACAGATATTCTCTAAGCTACTCAGAAATCAAGTTGTTAAGAGACAAGCAACATTTGCTTATGTGAATACAAGAGATAGATAGGGCATCTTCCAAAACCCCAAGAGATCTGCAGAATATGGCATTCAAAGATGTTGTCTTAAATTAAGATTTTTTTTGATATCAAGACATATCAGCTCCTGACAGCACCCCCTATTCTACTCCAAGTAGATGATAAGCATCGAAGAATCTCCAGTGTGAGATGGTTGAATTAGTGGCAAGCCTATCTCTTGGCATGAAAAAAACCCTTGCTTCAACTGCAGACAGACTGCTGTCCAAAAAAGGACAAAACTTGGTAGCAGGGAAGTCGACAGCCTAGCTCTGCCAAGACAGGGTAGGCAAGTCCTTCATAATCCCTGCTCTACAATAAATGTCTGTCAGAGAAACGGGACCAAAAGGCTGAAGATTGATGCTGGAATGTATGGAAAGAAAATGGGAACTGTCCAGGCAGCCACTGGTATGTCAGTTCTTAGTTTTGGAAGCTGCAGGCCCTGCACTTCCTATATAATCAGATATATTTATCCCTCTCAGGTCTCTGAGGTGGTTGAAGAATAGATAGCTAGAGTCTCATAGTTAAATTTTGAGTTGTTTAGGAATCAAGAGGGTGTTCTGGATCTAAGAAGATGTTTTTAATAGTGATGCAAGTTAGTATGAAAGCTGAGTCAGATTTAGAACTTTAAACTCATGGAGATGGTTAGATGGTAGAATGTTAAAGACAGAGGCCAAATATGTATGAACTGGACATTGGGAATGTATACTGGGCCATTTAACTCTCATAAATGTGGCATATTTATTTCTGTTGTTTTGTATAGTATTTACTGTTATAAGAGAAGGAACCATTTGTTGGACTGAAAGGGGAAGCTGTTGGGGGGAAGAGGGTGGAAGGGTGGGACAGGAAGGGGGATCAGGGAAGGGATTGTGACTGAGATGTAACTTGAAGAATTAAAAAATGAAGTATTAAAAAATAAATATTGTGCCCAAATACTTGGATTTTATGACTTAATTGAAATCATTTTGATGAAAGAAAATTAAGGTGTATAGCTAGGTAAGACATACACACCCAAGATCTAACACCATACTCACATATGGAAGATGGGTAGAATGAATGGAAGTGTCAGAGGATGAGGAAGAATGCTGTGAATACCTGTCTCCTGGACATGACGTGGACATTGAACTCATAAATTCACAGCTGTTAGGATTACCAGCATAATACCTGAACAAGATCAAGACAAATTCTGTCACATGTGGGGTAGAGTAAGGGGTTGTGTATTAGGGTTATCTATCATCTATCTATCTATCTATCTATCTATCTATCTATCTATCTATCTATCTGTCTGTCTGTCTGTCTGTCTGTCTGTCTGTCTGTCTGTCTGTCTGTCTGTCCGTCAGTCCGTCCGTCCGTCTGTCTGTCTGCCTATCTATATATCTATCCATCCATCTATCTATCTATTTATATATCTAATATATGATAATATATCATATGTCATATATGATATTATATGCAATATATAAAATATATATATATCTATTATATGATTATATAATACATATGTATTTTATATATATATAGACAGACAGGCAGGCTATGGTCCAGTTAATCTAACAATGGCTATCTGAATATGAATGGACAGACAGTACAGGAATCCGTAGTTTCTCAGTCTACTAGGCTGGAAATCTCACTTGGCCTTCATTACACAATGGAAGAAATAGGCTCTTTTTTTTAACATTTGTTTATTAATTCAAGTTACATCTTGATCACAGCCCTCTCCCTCCTGTCCTCCCAGTCCCACATTTCCACCTTCTACCCCATCTTCCATCTATTCTCTTTCATTGTGGGAGACCCCCACATATCATGTGGCGGACCCCCATATAAGAACCTCCCTCAGTTCATCAGTTACACGAAGGCTAAGAGCTTCTCTTGCTCTAGGGCCTGACATGGCAGATCAGCTAAGGTAAAGTGTCCCATTAACAGGTACAAATTTCAAGTCTGATACCGTACCCCCCACTTGCTAAGTGAGCTGTATGACGACAAAGTTGCCTATCATTTATGTATGGGGGGGTCTAAGTCTAGTCTATAATTTTTTCTTCTTTTTCTGGTTAGCTTTTCAGTCTCTGTAAGCCTTTAGGGGCCTAAGTTTGTTGGTTCTGTTGATCTTCATGTGTTGTTTATGACCCCTCTGGGTCTCTCTATTCCTCCTCCCTCTCTTATGTAGGGCACCCAGAGCTCCACCTACTGTTTGACTGTGTGTCTCAGCATCTGAAGTAGGCGTTAATGCCACTGAATGAACAGAACAGACTTGCAGGCAAGGTGAGAGTAAGCTGGCAAAGAGCATAAGCTTCTTCCTTAAATGCCCTTATATAGGCTTCCAGCAGAAGGTCCATATTAGAGGTAGGTTTTCCAAGCTCAAAAGATTTGGATTAAAGGCATATTTGCCTACCTCAAAGATATGGATTAGAAGTAGTTTTCTTACTTCAAATTAATCAAAAATTCCTCAGAGGTATCCCCTTATTTCCAGATATAGTCAAGATGACAACCAAGAATAGACATAGCAGATAGACTGTACCCCTAACTGGAAGTTCATAGTTTCTCAAGGCTGGGGAATCATTCTTCTGGAGACATGGCCACTGATAAGATGCCTATGTTCCAATGGATGGCCCCACATCTATGCACTTATATATGACAGTAGTTAGTGAGCCATAAAAATAAAATAAAAGACAAAATTGGGAGAGGGGTGTGTTGATAGAGATATAAGGGAAGCTTGAAGGTGGAGGACAGAGTAGATATGATCAAATTTCATTTATATGTGTATGAAATTCTTAAGAATAAAGAGAAAAAAAGACCTAATAAAGATCATATTCTACCATGGGACTCAGCAAACTAGCTAGAACTGCATATCAGTATTGAGGACCCTGCTGAGTCAATTTATTTATTAATTCTTTCACAAGCATAGTCTTATCTGTCCCAGTGAGATGGGGATCAAACACCCCTAAAGTGCTGCCCAGTTTCCCCACTAATGGTGTAATTCCTTTATTGACTTTCAGTTCTTGATTTTCATTAAGACATTTGTGAGTGATAACAAACTGTGCTATTTGATTTCTCTAACATTACCTTAGAATGAGGGACATTTGTCTCAAGGAAACAGGAGTTGTTATATTACAGTACCACTTTTTACTGCCACGGGGCTCAGTGATTCTGTTCACATTCATGCTCCACAGCCATTTTTTTTAATTCTGTTTTTCCAGTTATGGATTTTTATTTTTCACCAAAGATGATGTCTTTTTGTTAGAGGAAGGTCTAATACATTGGTTCCCAGAGGCTGATTTCAGTGCTCAGAGATAACACCCAGATAATCCCTTTCTGAGCCACTCTCTGATTGGTTAATAAAAGTTGTTGATGGCCAATTAGCTGGGCAGAAAGAGTATAGCATGGTAGGACCTCCTGGGACCAAGAACGAAACCCTGAGTTTACACAGAGGAAGCTCTCTTTTCCACCAAGAGACATGGAAGCAGACAAATATGTCTGAGAGCTCTGGAAGGTACAGCAAGCTGCATGGCTGGGTGGGATTAGGTGGTCTGGGTGAGTTAGTTGAGAGTCATCCCTACTAGGGCTAAGTGTTGAAACATAAGATTTTGGTGTATTTAATTATTGGGAAAAAAGGCCTCTGTGGGTTTCAGGTTGAAAGGCCTATAGGCCTCTTTCTAAGGCAGGCCTACAGGCTTCCAGCCACAGGTCTCCCAAAGGTCCCAACACCTACCCTGCCAGGCCACTTCTTGCTGTTCTGCTGACCTAATATAATAGTTTTTAGTTATTAATAAATATCCGTCAACTGCCCCGCCAGCTGCCCTGCCAGGCTGCCCCACCAGGCTGCCCCAGCAAGCCTACAAGCCTCTAAGGTGAGTAAAAACTGTTGGTCTCCTGCCAGACTGCTAGCTGCTCTATTTGCCTAATATAACAATTTATAGTTATTAATAAAATACTAGTTTGCAGAGTTTAGGTTGCAGGTGGTGAAGGCCACCCTTGGTCCAGGGCTTTGTCTCCAGGATGGGTCACGTTGTCAGTTCAGGCTAGCCAGGCCTGCCTGCCTCCTGCCAGCCTGCTGACTGCTCCAGTGGCTTAATATTACAGTTCATACTTATTAATAAATATAATTAATAACTAACTTGCTATTTTATCTTTTATTTATTCTTTAATAGTTTCCAAATTCAAGCTGTGTAGAGCCATATTATTCCTTGATTATATTCATTTCCTACACTGGCCATTATTAAGGCCTCATAAGCATTCTGAGTCATACAATTTCCCCTTCCTCTATAATTAAGAGCAGATTTGAGGTTAATGAAAGTGAGGCAAGGATGTCTGGGGCACACAAGATGTATGGCCTGTGATCCTATCTTTGTCACAAACCAGAATTTAAGCCCCTCTAAAGTGTATGGTAGAATAAAAGAAGACAACAGCCCTGGGTTATCTATGATTGGCTTACAGATAATCCCAGGAAAATCAAATAGCTCTCATTACCACATAAAATGCTTGATATAAAGGCTGGGATGGAACATATTGTGGTTCTGGTTGCAAAGAACTTATATGGTTTCCTCACAACAATTATTTGGTTCTCAGTTCACTGTTCCTAACTAGCACTGGATTGTTCTAGAAGTTGTTCAAGATGATCGAGGGCAGGAAGAAGAAGAAGCAAAGGAAGAAGCAAGAATGTCAAGAAAACATTACAAAAAAGAAACTAAAAGGAGATTGAAGCAACAAAGAGTCTCCACAAACAGAAAAATCATCTGGAAAATTCTGCAGCTTTGGAAGGTCTCGGTTTTGCTCCATTTCACGATAGAATTATTTAGTAAGTTAAATCTGACCATATAAAAGAATCATGTTCTGATCTCAGGCTGTAGTAACTTCTAGGGTTGTAAATAACTGTTTGTATCTACTGACAGGTATGTATAAGGTAGCATTTATCTCACAGGTGGAGCATACCTAACATGAATATTCAGGGCCAAAGTTCTGTAAAATCTGACCCTTGTGTTCAGACATGATACCAAGAGTGGAAGAGTCCATACCTGATCTTGTTTTTGTTGTTGTTGTTTGTTTGTTTGCTTTTAGGGTGGGAAGTGGTTTATTTCAGTTTACAGCTCATAATTATAGGAAGCTGCAAACCTGATCTTGTAATGGCAGCAGTAAAAACACAGGTGCACTAAAAATATATATTACTTTTAAGCCAGAAGAAATATAAATAAATCTTGTGTTTAAGTTTGGATCCCATCTTCAAGGTATTATGAAATACTCTAAAATGTAAAAGAAATTAAACATTACTTGTTCCAAGCATTTTTGTATGCTCAATCTTTAGTAAAATTCCTTCAGCTGTTAGTAATTTGTCATTTTCAAGTTCATGTACTTGAGTGAAAAACATCATGTGAAGAAAAATAGCTGTAGATTAATAATCCTATTTATGTCTTAGTTTAAAGAAGTGAGGGTTAATTTTGGACAGAGGATATTAGGAGTATAAAAGAATTGCCTTCCAAAGTCAAAAGCATTCTCTGACGTAAAAGCGTTACAGTATATTAATTGTGATTTTAAAATTATTATTGCTTATTTTTTGGAATAGAAGTATTGGTGACTTTTGTAGGAATATGTATTTAAATTTACCAGTATTTATATCATATTTAATTGGTTGGCAGTATTAATCCTTAACCCACCATTATAAATAATCACACTCAGACATTTGATGGATTTTAACAAGACTTAGCCTGGATTACGCAATCTTGGCCCATCTACTCTAGCTTGTAATTCTTTTGCCAGATAAAACCCCATATATACATATATCCCTCCCTTGGACTGCTATTCTCCATGCTATGCTGATGTTCCAGGACACATGGCGTGATGTTCTTTCATCTTTAACCCATTGCTTCTGTCCTTTCTTCTCTCCTGGCTTCTTCCTCCCATCTACCTCCGTGCTCCAAAAGCCCATGCACCTTAGCCCCGCCTACCTCTCTCTCTGCCCAATCTCAGGCCTCAGCATTTATTCAACCAATCAGAGACAATGGTTAGCAAGCAAAGCTAGAGACAACAAGCAGGCCTTTGGGTGCAATTAATTATCATTTAGAATACATATCAGACTTTCTCAAAGAAAAATTACATTAATGAGTATGTCTATTTGAATTTTTTTAAACTTCCATCTTTTGACAACTGTGGGGCTAAGGAACTGTTTGTGTGTGGGGGGCATCTAGAGCAAAAGTGGGGTCAAGATGTGTTCAAACCCCAGAAATCTCATCCTGAGATTGGCAGGAGTAGAACTCTCCCTCCTTGCCCCAGGCCTGTAGGCCCTGACACACATAGCCCTGTGTCCCTACCCTTGCCTTCCTGAGGAGAACACATAGCCTGGTAGCCAGGTTAAACTATTTTTCCCCTTATAAAGTAATGTCCAGCAGCACCTGGAGTTCCTCCTCATGCAAATATGGCATTCCCAGGACCCTGGCTCTGGCCAGCAATGTACACTCACCAAAATAGCCCCTATTCACCCTCCAAACATTTAAATAGCCTTTGTTCCCCCCAAGTAAATGAGCTATCACACCAAAGCTGTCTTCCAAGAAGTCTGTTTTTCCCCTATTCCCTTCAGCCTGAGGTCTCCTTACCCCTGAGTGTTCCTGCTTTGCTCCCCTTCCCAGGATTTACAAGTGTGATGAAGGGTGGAACAGCAGACAACTAGTAATTATCAAGACATTGTGCATTTAAAAGCTCATTTTGTAAAGGATTCTCATTATCTTGACCATATAGAATATCACCTACTGAATGCTTATAAATGAATTGTCAAGAGTAATATGATTTAAAGCCAGCCATGAAAATGCCATCTGCTGTTTCTACTTTGGGTTCAGTTTTTCTCTCCCAATCCCTGGCCCATTGTACTCACTAGAAGTGCAAGATAGTTAAATGTCATCAGATAATAATTTGCTGATGACACAGACGCTGCTCACATTTCTACTCTGTTTGTAACTAATACAGTAGCAGTGTTCTCTTACTTTTTATCTATATGGGTTCAAAATGAAAACTAAAATTTCAAGTTTATGAAGTTATGCTTCCTAACTGATACAGGCTTAAATTTGGAAAAAAGAATCCATGAATACAGTAGTGATTGCAGTTCCTGGATAAATGGCAATTAAAAGGATAGAGATAAGGACCTGTCAGTGATAATTCAGACTTCAGAATATCAACACCGTTTTTTCTAAGGGCATGGTGCAGTAACCTTACTCACTGCAGTGTTTAATGACTTACCAATGCTTTCTGCACCTCGGTTAGTGAATTTTAAGTAGTTGTTTAATAGTCTTAATTTAAAAAATAAAACAAATTTTGAAATACATTTAATAATTTTTTTCAAGGGGAAAAAAAACAGAATTGGACCAGGATTAACACAAAGGACTCCAATTCTAACTCTTGACATACAAGAGGGTTTTATGTCAGAAAGATATAGTTTAAAATATTTCCTCTGCTTTCAAGCATGGTGACACAAGCTTTTTAATCCCAGTCCCTCAGAGATAAAGACTGGAGAACTTCTGTGAGTTTGAGGCCACCCTGGTATACACGGTGAGTTCCAGGTGCGTAAGAGCTACTCAGTGAGAATATATCTCAAAAATAAATCAATAAATACACAAATTAACAAGTTACTTTCTCTGCCATTCATTAGACTCATATGACCTGTGACAAAATCTTGTATTTAAGATTATTATTTTTTTCTTTTTTTGGAAGGAAAATAGATAGCCTTGAAGTGTTATTTTAAATATTAAATACAGTAACAAAGTATCTAAGGATGCCTGTGGAGTTCAGCCGGGTCTTTGTAAACAGGGTGATAGGATTCTTATACATGTTTCTGAGGTCACTCTCCATTCTCTACACACACCCTGGAAACAGGGTTCCCACTAATTTCTTTCTTTCTTTCTTTCTTTCTTTCTTTCTTTTAGAAAAGGAAATAAATAATTAATTAAGCTGACATTGTAAACCACACATCAGAAGAAGAAAAAAGAGATCCAGGGTATTTATTTGCTACATTTAGCTTTATTTATGAACCTGCCATGTCCTCTCAAGGTGGCTTGTTATGGGGACTCTTATGAGTGCTTGGTGCACTGAGTTATTTCACTGTTCCTGTGATCCATTTTTTTTTCATTTGAGTTATTAATATATTTTCTGGTATATGATTCTTTTCCTTTATACCATCATATGCTTTAGATTTCAGGGTTTTGATAACTTTATATATCACCAATTAACACTCAATTATATATATATATATATACATATCTATGCTCAATCAAATTTCAAAACACATATCTATATATACATGCACATATTATCCTAAAATTGTCTCCATCATTCTATTTGCATTTGTGCATGTTTATGTCCAGAGAAAGAGAGAAAACACCATGAAAATGTTTTAAAAACCTTCTTCAGTCAAACTTTGGCAGTAAATTTGGTAAAAGTAATAAATTATCTTTTGTTCTTAAAGAAATATACACGGAAAATATATAATTTTTATTATTTCAGTATGTAAAGTCCTGATAATATTTTAATTGCCTTAATATACTTAGCTACTCTTTAAATAAAAATGTACTTGTATATTTTAATTTTTTTAGTATTTTAAAAATATCTTCAGTTCCTAACTACTCATCATTAAAACTTCCTGGATGGCTATGAGAAGAAGAATGCATCAGAAGCAAGCCCCTTGTTTCCATTCTTGGTAAGAAATGCATATTATGGGGGTCTAGTTGTTACTTTCTGTCATATATGAGCAATGCATTCCCTCTTTTGGCTCTGTGGTAAAATTAAGGTCCCTTTAAGCTGGAAGAAATATCTTATTTATTTATTTGCATGTTGATCAGTCACATCCTTTGCCATATTAACATGGTAGATGTTAATTTCTTCTAATAATATCCACTTGTTTCTAATCCTGAGACTGTTTCTCAGTGGTATGAGATGAACGATTGCCTGGAATGGTTATATTGGTTGAAAGAAAACAACATTTTGAAACACTTGCTTCTGAGCAAGGATAGGACAATTTTAAAACGATATTTTGAAAAGGGGACAAGAGAAGGAACATGATAAAGGAGGAGATTACTGCTTAACAACTCCAGCCAAACTATTTTTGAATAGAGAGAAGAGTATACCCTATTCTCATATCACACACACACACACACACACACTTTCACGAGAAGAGAGAGAGATACACAAACAGACAGACATACACACATAGACACACATACATATACATAGAGATACACTTTACACAAACACAGAGACACACACAAAGATATACCCACTCTCACACACAGACATGCACAGAGATACACATATACCTATTGGCATTTTTGAAAAAAATGTAAATTTTACTAATAATTTGATTTGCTAATCTATTTTGCTCTGTATGTATTTTGTCTATACTTGCTTTTCTTTTTCCTTTGTTGTCTTTTTTGGTTTCCTATAGTATTTTATTATTTTGTACTACATTTCAAAATATGGCTGAATGTAGGAATGGATAACAAGGTAACAGCTGAGTAATTCTCAACCCTGGGGTACCGAAGATGACTTATTGTCACTCTGGGGTCAATTACAGTGACTAATGCATTACCATCCAATCAGGCCAGGAAAGTGAGAATGCTGCACTGAGAAAAGAGAATAGTTTAGGTATGAGGAGTGGAATAAGGAGGGAGACACTTGAGAGTAAACCTCCTTGGGAAGGTGTGGACAATATTGGGAATCCAACAGGAAGCCATGGAAGTTGGAGCAATGAATAGGATAAGCAGGTGATCAAACGATGCACTCCCAATCAACTCCAGAGATGCCTCAGAAGTTGTATTTGGATTCTTTTAGAATGCCATTTTAAGCCCTATTTATTCTGAAAAGCAGGTTTTATGATTAGCAACTAATATTTCAACATTGTGGTGTTAGGGATTTAACTCAGCAGTAGAATACTTGCCTAGCAAGCTCAAGGCCCTGTATTTGGTCCTCAGTTAAAAAAAAATTAAACATTGCACATAAAGAATTTTCATTTGAATGCATGTTTATAGCTTAGCTTTCCAAGTTTTACAAAATTTGGGATTCTTGGGTTAATTTCTTAAGAATCACACCAAATTTGGGTTGTTAATACTAATTTGCTAACCATTCACTCTATGGTGTGAAAAATATTCTTGTCCCTTCCTGTCCCATTCCTTACTCTGCCCAACTTTTGCATTTATCATTGTTTGATATTTCAACAATTTCTGATGTGTTGATCTGATTTCACATCTCTCCTCTGAGCTCACTTTGGTATGTTTCTTAAATTATATTTTTATTATTTAAAGCAATTGTACATTTAAATATATTGACCATAATGGCCATACTCTTCCCCTCCCCCAAATCCCTCCAGATCTTCTACCCCTCCCTACCCATCCAACTTTTAAGTTCTTTCTCAAAAAACAAACTAAAACCTAATACAACAGCAAAATCCCCCAAACCAAGAAAACAAAATAAAACAAGAACAAAAAAGGAAAACAAACAAACAAACAAACAAAAAAACCACTAAACTGTAACCAAATAAAAGCATACACAAAAACCTGTGGAGTCCATTATATGTTGGTCAACTACTCCTGAACACAAGGCCTTTCCTGGAGTGGTTGATATACCCAATGTCACTCCATTGGAGAAAACTGATTTTCCTTCTCCCAGAAGATATAAGTGACAGTTCAGTTGTTAATCTTTACCCTAGTGGCTAGGTTTTCATTCATTGATTCATTTAAAAGATATAATGAAAGAAAATATTATAAGATAAAACAAAACTACCACATTGAAGGTGAGGTGAGAGGTCTGTGAGAGAGATGAGAAACCAAGGGGGCATCCCCAAGGCAAGCTGGAGACCTGCCTGCAACAGGGTGGACTCCTGGGAGGACAGGGGCTAATCTAGCTGAGACTCCTAGCAGTGAGGGATATGGAGACAGAAAAGGACACTTTCTAGCCAGATGGGATTTCCAGTGGAGGGAGGGGGTCACCAACCCACCCACAAAATCTTCTACCCAAATTTTATCCTGTTCACAAGATGTGCAGGAGAAAGGTGTAGCAGAGATTGAGGAAATGTCCAACAAGTGACTGGCCCAACCTGAGACTACCCTATGGGAGAGGGCCAACCCCTGTGACTATCAATACTCTGCTATGCTTGGGAACTGAAAGAATATTTTTAAAGGAAATGGTAGCATAAACTGTTATCTATTTTAGAATACTATGTATACATTTTCCTTCCCTTTTCTTTCTTTTTCTTTTCTTTTCTTCCTTCCTTCCTTTTTTTTTTTTTTGCAGTTAATCCATCATGAATCACAGCCAGTTTTGACATGATGAAATGTGCTGTCAAAATACTGTCAATCAGGATTCAAGTTACCACTTTTGTAAAATATCATTCAACACTTGTATTTCACATGGAAGCCTTACTTTGTTTAATGTTTAACTAGCAAATTATCCAAAATTTTACATTCTGCTTGTAGATCCTGGAATTTGAGTTTATAAGTCAGAGATCCTGTAGCTGTGGAAGTGCCATTGTCTTTGCAACCCAGCATAGATAATGCTGTCAAACTAAGATGGAGATGAGTTTTTTGTACAGTAGTGTTATCAACATCTTCCACACTCAGAGGCAGGGAGATGACTCTGTGGGGAAATGAAGAAAGGAGAAATGCCTACTGCACCAACACAAAGTCCCCAGTTTGGAATCCCAGGGACCCATATAAATCCTGGCACAGAGACACACACACTTGCAAATATGAGCACCACAAAAGCAGAAACAGACTCATCCTTTGATCTTGTTGTCCAGCCACCATAGTCGTTTCATGAGATCCAGGTTTAGTGACCTCTGACTTCCACTACAAACACACACACACACACACACACACACACACACACACACACACATACACCAAACATAAAACACTGTAAATCACATTTACCACAAATATGTACACAGCACATATAACACACACACCATATAACACACATACATACACCACAAGTAACACATATAACACATTCACACACACCACACATACCACACCATGTACACACACACACATCAAACATAAAACATCACACACCACATATACCACATATATAAATACACACCACATATAACACATACACCATACAGCTCACATACATACACCACAACTAACACATATAACACATTTACATATACCACACCATGTACACACACACCACTCCACACACACACACACACACACACACACACACACAGACACATATATTCTGCATACACATTGCATATACACTGCACACATATCTTGCATTTCCTACACACCACACACAGAGATCTACAGCGTTTAAAAGTCCATTTACTTTCAATTTTCCATGAACAAAGTGTCAATCACAGCAGAACTTACACAGATGGAAAGAAAGGAAATCACCTACAACAAAGGTTTATGCACTGCAAGGTTAAAAACCCCATTTTAATCGAAAAACAAACAAACCAACAATCAAAGTTTCCACATTTCTCACTTGTGCTACTAGATGATTGGGTAGATCTAGTATTGATGAAATCATAAATATTAATGTATTCTGTCAGATTTGGGAATTAAAATAGATATTTTTATAGAACAGACTTTTTACATCAAAGAAATAGCTTTCATTTTCCTGACTTTTGTAGTGATTTGTTTTTTTTAAACATTTTTTTGAGATTATAATAATTACATCATTTCCCCCTGACTGTTTCAACACGACCTGCGCAAGAACAACAGAAACAGACTCGTTAGCGTGGAAGGGGGAAAGCTCACGAGACTGTACTCTAGACAAAGAAATACAGGCAACCACAGAATGCTGGGAGCTGGAGAAGCAGTCTTCCCCAGGGAAGAGCTCGGAATTTTAAAAGGAAACTTTTTTAAAAACAAAGTTGGGACTATCTTGCCTCAGTTCCCTTTCAAATTTAGATTTTAGCTGAGTGTTGTTTCCTTTATTTTCTTATTTGCAGAAATTATTGCTGAAAAACATCCCATATGGAGTAAAGATTGGACAGGCTCAATCATTTAAGGCAAAAACATCTGGAATCACTCAGCCATTAATAAAAATTGCCGGTGCAGTTCAGAAATAAAAGCAGCACTAGGCGGCACTGGAGGATCACGTCTCCGCAGCAGCACTCCCTGCTCCTCATTTTCTCCTCTTAATTCTCAAGGGTCCACACAAGGGGAAAGAGGAACGCTATGGGGGAAAATCATGCCTAAGGAGGTAAATAATTCCTTTGCCTGCTTTTCCTGGAAGCCATTCAAGAATGTGCTAGTGAAAGCAAGTGACCAATTTACTAGAAGCTTCAGCACAAGGCCCATTAACCGTCCTGTTCAGAAATAATCAAAGGTAGATAAAAGGATTTGCACCCTGACTTCTGTAGGGGCTTCTGCTGCTCCATTTGTTGAGACTGAGAACCGGGGGCTTGCCGTTTAGGTACAGTTGAAGTCACAACTTTCCATAAAGATAGGGATAGCCTTGTTCATAGGTAAGTAATCAGTCATCAGTTAGGGAAAATAATAGAAAATTGTGTGTCTCCTAACAAAGCAAGCACAAAGGTGTTTTCCCCTTTCTCTTTAAATCTGAATGGGACGTATTCTATGTTAATAGATTTATTTATTTTCATTTTGCAAATTCTTCAAACTAAGCCCTGCTGCATCATACCAGCCTTGACTCACCTTAGTAGCCTGCAGCCATGACTCATCTTTTATAGCTAAAGCGTTTGATCACAAGTCCAGCCCTGCTTTTTCCTACAGCCGCCCTAATCTTCTTTCACGTGATCATGAAGCCAGCCTTTAAATCCAGAAGAAGATGCTTCTGCCATGCTTTCAAGCTATGAAACCCATTTCCGGGTGTGCAGGCTGGGAACGATAGGTGGACGTTTGTTTTTAAAACATCACTGCTTACTGTTTGTCCTCCTAGCTAGATGACGTGAATGTCTTTAACTTCATAATATTTCTAAACATATATCATTTGCTGAATGCCTGCTTCATTATTTTAAAATGGTCACTTTCTGAAGATATTTTTTTTAATTGAATCTGGAATTAGAATTCATTTTGTCTTTGAAAAATTCCCATACAATATATTTTGATCATATTTTTCCCCTCCTCCAGCTCCTCTCTTATCAAAAGTAAAACAAAACACACACACACACACACACACACACACACAGAGAGAGAGAGAGAGAGAGAGAGAGAGAGGAGAGTCCATCTTGAATGTCTTTTAGGATTTTAAAAATTTATTCCTTGAAGTTTTCACTCATGTATACAGTTGATTTGATAGTAGGCCCCTCATCACCCCTCTTTTTAATTTTAAATATTTAATAGTTCATAGAAATTGTGTGGAGTATTTCAGCTTTATCTTCTCAGTCATGAGATTCATTTGTCTACTTTTATTTTATTATTTCCATTAGCAGAGATCTGGATCAGAGCACGCCTATTTCAACATGGGATTTGGTCAAACATGGTTCTGTGGAATCACCAGAATATGTCAACTGCAAGCATCAGTTTTCCTTCTCTTCCTCCTCCTTTATTTCTTCTCTTCCTTTTCACTTTGCCTCTCTCTTCTCTTCTTATCTTCCTCATAAACATTTGAAGTGAATTTTGAAATTATAACTCTCTCAAGAGTTTTTCACACATTTCTTCCCATCCCCAGGTAACTGTAATATAACAAAGAACATTGCTATTCACACAACAGAGTCAGAGTCTTCCATGTTTGTGAAAAGGCAAATTAAAATGTTTTTTTCTTTTCTTTTCTTTTCCCTCCTATTTCTCCAAGTTAGTTAGTTTATGTTCAAGGACAGTATTATATACAGTACGATAACAGAGAAACATTATCTCCATAGAACACAGAATACAATCAATTAGGAATCAGTCAAGAAACTGAGTGAAGAAAAAAGAAGAGAAGAAAAAAGGAAGGAAGGAAAACAAAAGAAAGAAAGAAAGAAAGAAAGAAAGAAAGAAAGAAAGAAAGAAAGAAAGAATCATGAGCCATCATGTGTTTTGGCTGAATTCTGTCTCAAGATTTTCATGGTGCTTAGCAGCATTACCTGAGACACCTGCCACAGATGGATGCTGACATGAAATTTCTTATTCACAGCCTTTTTAGTCTAATGACTCCAGAAGCTAACATCTGGAAGGGCATGTTTTTATACAACAGAATGCTCTGGAGCACACACTGCACAAAATTTGAACCAGTAGTCATAGTGAGCTATCCAAAATGATCCAGGGTTAGGCTCCATTAAAGACAGAACATAAAGGCTATGGTAGTCCCTTTTCTTACCCACAATAATATTCCGACAATTTCTCCTCTGATGTTACTACAGGAAAATAGCATATTTTAATAGAAGTAGCCATGAGTTTGTTGCCACTCTCTGAGTCTTGAGAAGAACTTTCCTGGGCTTCAGCTCAGTTATAACCTCCTGTAAAAATATCTACCTTCTGAAGGAGTTTCATTTTCTTTTTAGAATTGGTCCAACCCACTGACTGAAGAAATGAAGTGTTTTCTAATAAGATTTATGGACTTAAGAGTCCAAACAGATAAAGAAAATGTAATAAAAACATCTATCCAATGACAAATTCAGTGGGAAGCAATAATTTCTAAGGTATTTGTGTCGCTCCTAATAAAGCATTTGTGGAGGTTGGGGGAGGTTGTAGGTTCCATGTGCCTTATTTTGTTCATCCCTGCGTACATTGTACTGAATTGTCACTATGGGCATCTCCCTGTCATTGAGAAGATGTGGCATATCCAACAAGAAGACATGTTGCAAGCTCAATGGTGATTCTATCATTGGTTTGGACGAAGTAAAGATATTCTGGTGACTCTTGTTTCTTTCAGTCAGTCAGACTATTGAAACAATGGATGCCACCGAAATGGGAATTTCCTCGAGAATCTCAGGCTGCCGGGGTTGGGGAACATGGACACTGTCTCCTGAAAGAGATTTCACATTTTTCACTTGTCAGACCACCCTGAGACCGAAGCCAAGACAATAATGGTTGGGAACACACCTTGATCAGAAACACTTAGAGGCACATTTTCTTGGCACTCTATTTAAACTTCAATCTCACTCTAGGATCTAAAGACAACTTGATTGTCAGTGGATCTCTGTCCCTATTTACAATGCGATCACATAGAATGCATCTTTTTTTCTTCTTTTTACTATTATTAATATGGCTCTTTTAATGGGTGGCCAGTCCTGACTTGAGGCAGAAGCTGTGACTCCTGGGTACTGTAAAGATTCTGCCTTCCTTTAGTTATCAGACACACACTGTTTATTCCAACATGTTAACAAATAAAAACAAAAGCTTAGTTTTAAGTATACAGTATATAGTTCTGAATACAAATGCTTGAACTGGCATGGAAGCACCACAATATTGGTTAGGAAGACAAGAACAAGAAAAGAAACAAGACGCCACAAGGTACAGTTGAAATGTGGAAGCAGACTTTAGGATGATAGCCAGTGGAAAGAACTGGCGCAAAAGACTAGATAGGCCAGGAGGGGTCTGAGATGTTTAACTTATATGTTTATTTATTTATTAGCATATTTTAATTATGAAGAATAGTGAATATCATTGTGATTTCTTCCTACACGAATAATGGGTGTTTTGATTATATTCACCAGGATTCCTTCTTGTCTCCCCATCCCCTGCCTTCAGTGCCTTCTTCTTTCCAGATGTTCTTATCCCCTTCTCTTAGTTAGTATTACCATTGCTGGGATAAAACACTCCCACCAACAATGGAGGAGTATTCCCCTTGCTCCACCTACTTGTCAGCATGAGTTGTTGCTTGAGCTTTTCATCTTAGCCATTCTGATGGGTGTAAGACAGAATTTCAGAGTCATTTTGACTTGCATTTCCATGATGACTAAGGATGTTGAACATTTCTTTAAGTCCTTCTTAGCCATTAAAAATTTCTCTGTTTAGAACTATACTACATTTTTAAATTGGGTTATTGGGTTTGTTGGTGTAATTTATGAGTGTCAGTGGTCACACACTGGACAATTACAAGAGAGTAATTGGTTATCATGGTCCAAACAATATGTAAAAATAAAAAATAGAAAATTATTTAAAATGGAAATTGAGTGTTCAACTTATAATAGTTGAGAATCAGTTTTCTATCATATTTGTCATTATACTTTATGATGCTGACAATGCTAGCAATTTAAAAATGTCCTTTTATCCTTTAAAAGAAAATGCCTTCAAAATTATTGAACATTTGCATACCATGAAATATAAATAGTTGTAGTATCAGTGCATTTACCTTACTGGAACTTACTGTTGGGAGATATCTTTTTGTGGTTTCTCACATTTCTGGGTGTTTTATTGGTCATGCTTATGGAACATTCCATAGTAAGCAGTGTTGGAAACTAGGTCAGAGTACAGAACTTGGCTTCCTTACTATGAAACAGAGATAGGATTTATTACCTACCCAGTACAATTAAAGAGATGGCCATCTTTTGAAAAAAAAAATGAACAGGATTTTATTTTGAAATTTTCAGCTTTCTGTGATTGACTGAGTCTTTGTAAGTCTGTAATGTCTTAGCTGGATCAAATGTAGGGAGTGTATGAAATCTAAATAAAGTTTTCTACATTACAATTTTAGGAACTGGGGCAAATAAGAGAATACAGACTGTAACTCACCGTACTAGCTGTTTTGTAAAAATGTCCTTGCAAAGTGTCTATCTAATAATAACATAAGACATGTTACTGATATACTTTACAATCTTACAGGTCAAGCAACTACAAAAAGATTGAACCACACCTTAAAGTAAATGCTCATAAAACAAAAGAGGCATATATGATTTCCCAGAGACAGATTAAATAATGCTTTATTGACTTCAAATTTTTAAAAATGTCAATGACACAGGTAGTACAGCTTCTAAAAACAAAACAAAACACTGGATTTAGAAAGGACTGCTAAATTAAACCAACCTATGTACTTTAACCTCAGAATGGAAGTCTGAAGATGTATTGTGTTGGGGAAGAGGTTTTGCACTTGTTGAAACAGGAAACAAAAAGTTGTGATTCCTTTAAAGTTAATTAAGATTAGATTCAACCAGGGAAGACCTTCTAAAAATCTTGACTATCCACATGAAAAAAGAGACCCAGAAGAAAAACAAAACAGGTGACATGATTTCTGATTCCTCTACAATAAAACAGCTCAGGAGAATGTCTGAGACAGGAATGTTTCTACAGAAGCCAATGAATATTTTGGCTACTTATTATTACATGCCATCTTTTCATATGACATAGATGGAGATTTGTATCACAGTTTGGTTGTGTAGTCCAAATCAACTTATAATGCTGACAGATGTCTTTCACCTGCTCAAACACAGAGCAGAGAATCATTAGCTGACTTATGCATACTGCACATTCCATACCTGTGTTAAAGCACAAATGTACCCACAGTGTTACCTTTAAGATTTTTCTGTGTTTTCAGAGCAAAAGAACCAGAGGGAACACCTGGCTGACAGCTTCCAGGGTAAGTTTGATCAAGCCATGGCTTCCACCACAGATAGTCTCCAGTCCCTCCAGCAACAGATCACCTCCCTAAAGTTCCACAAAATGAAAGACCTTTGGACTTACTGACAGCTGTAGGGAATTGACAGGGAAGGACTTAGATTGTACTAGGGGAGGAATGCTGTTTCTATGTTAATGAATCTGGGCTAGTATAACAAAACATACAGGTGCTTAAGGATCTCTTGTGTGATTTATGAACTCACTACGCTCCAGGTACTTCCACACCTTGGTACCCAACCCCTTGGTGGCTCGGCTTCTTCCCTTCCTTGGCTCCATACTGGCCATTGGGGCCCTCTTCCTTCTGTACCCCAGTTTTATCCAATTTCTAGAGCAACAAACAAGCAACATTGCCAAAGTCATTACCAACTGGGTTCTGGTTTAATACCAAACCATTCCCAACATAGAGGCTGATGGTGCTGCTCCTTTATAAAACAAAAGGGAGGAGCTGCAGAACTGTAATGACCCAGGGTTATGGAGGGTTGAGGAAACTTCAACTCCAGAAACCTCTGAAGTGAGGATGACATGAGTTGGCTCCCTTCCCTCTCCCATCCTGGCACCACAAAGCTGTTCCCCATTGTAATGGGAGTTAGATTAATATAAATTAGATTTTGTGAATATTAGGGACTTCTGATATGGGGCATGAAGATCAGCTTGGCTGTGGGCACTTGGCATAGCAGCATATGGACAAAAACAAAGTTTATGGACTGGTATTGCTTTCAGCTGCTAATAGCCTTACGAAGTGGGCAGATCCCAGATTAGGCTGAAGCCAGGTGAAACAAGGACAGAACCTATTTAAGGATGAAGTGGGTGGAGCCAAAGAGTTCCCAAGCTAGAACCGATGCAAGGCAGTTTGTATCATCTGATGGAGAAAATGCTGGTGGACTGAAAAGCTGATCTCAAACAGAGCCAAAAAATTACAGCCAGCTCTCCCTGAGGCAGAAAGAAACTAGTGAGCAGAGAAGGCCTCAGAAAACAGCAAAAGGCCAAGGACTAAAACCCATGGCACAGCTTTTGCCTACAGGGGTTCCACCATTCAAACAGTAGCCTGAATAGAACTGTGGCCAGCCTCAAAGACTGAGGCAGAGCAGCTGAGTGGCTAATACAAACTGAATAAGTTTGCTTACTGACAGCTGAGGCCTTCCAGAGAGAAAAAAGCCTCGAGCCTCATTTAAAGTGAAGCTGCCATAGCCAATTTACCCTAAAGGACCTACATCTGAGATGTTCCTGAAGAAAGACTGTTTACTAAGTGCCTTAAAGGATATACTCCTGAGGTGTTCCTGACAACTGAGGACCTGCCCCAGAGACTGTATTCTCCTAAAAGGTTAGGATTAGTTGTTAGATAATAGTTGTTATAGTTATTAATAGGTTTAGTTGTTAGGTAACTGGGGTTTTAGTCATTCTTCGGGTTAGTAGTTAGGTAATTGTTTATATTTGTTATAAGTGCATATAGTTATTAATAAATATATATTGGATTATTAAAAAGATTTGTCTTCACCCCATCATCAAGGATTTATTACCCCAACAGTTAGCAGGCTTCACTCTTGTTTGACTTTATAAGGATTTTTCTCCCTGGACCCTACAGCCCCTGAGTATGCATATGAAGCATCTTCCAACACCTCTGCCCTGACCAATGGTACATGGCCACACAAACCTTGCCCCAGAGACCACGTAATAAACATCCCCTCCCCAATAAACTGAACCAGTTCTCTGGAGCTGTTCCCTGCTGTGTTCCTTGCCTGTACACTCACTGCTGACCAGACCCTGTACTGCACTCACCCGTGTTCCACTAAGCTTCACTCCCTCCAGCCCAGTGCAGTGTGCAATGTGCCTTCCTATCTCAAAGGGGAAGCAGACATGCGGCAACATCTACCTATCTGTATCTATCTATCTATCTATCTATCTATCTATCCATCTATCTATCTATCTATCTATCTATCTATCTATCTATCTATCCATCTATCTTCTATCTTCTATTTATCTCTACCATCTGTCTATTATCTATCTACCTTCTATTTATCTCTATCATCTATTATCTATCATCTATCTATCTGTCTATCTATCTATCTTTCTATCTATCTATCTATTATATATCATATAACTGTCATATATCTATCTCTGTCAACTTATTTATTTACTTGTGTATTTTTTTTTCTTTGAGAAAAGGTCTCACTAGGTAGCTCTGGATTACCTGGAACCTGATATGCAAACCAAATGTTCTGGAACTCATAAAGATCTTCATGCCTTTGCCTTCCACATGCTAGCATTAAAGGTGTGTGCTATCATGCCCAGCTAAATATTTTACTTTTGTTTTTAGTGATATATATTTGTCTGTGTGTGGGAATGTTGAGTACAGATGTCCTTGCATCACAGAAACATCTGATGCTCCTGTGGCTGGAATAAAAGTCAGTTGTAAGCTGCCCGACATAGGTGCTGGGAACTGAAAGCAGGTCTTCTGTAAAGGTGGTATATGATACATTTGTTTTATGACCTAGTAGTATCATGTCCTATTCCAGGATCTATGAAACAGCAGCAGGTTAACTGTTAAGTTTATAAGGAGAATAAAATCTTGAAACTATCATAGTTTAAGAAGCCATCAGCAATATTAGCAGTTTGTGCATGATTGCTGCTGAAGTAGCTTTTATGAAGGCACTGTGACTGTCACTCATGGAGTCATCCTTTATCTCCCTCGGTTTCTTTCATGATGTTCCTGTCTCATCCAAATGTCTGATTTTGCTTAAGGAATCTAACTCTTTAATCTTTAATTTTAATTATTAAAATGGCTATCTTATGCCTTACTCACTTGTATAAATATATATGATATACAGCAGCACTCTCCTAAAGACAGTGAAGACATTGGTGTTAAACCTTTGGGTAGCGTTGTACCAACTATAGGTTCTGAAAAGTCACAGGCAAAGCAAAACCATTCATCTCATGGGCAGAAGTAAGAAGAGTAAAGGGCCCCACGATCCCACTGGGCTGTGCTTCTTGAGTTTATGCCAACTCCCTCTTGTACCAAGGTGGAGACATACTTTTGTCACATGGCTTTTGGGAAGGATAACACATCCAAATTACCTTGAGTATCCAGCTATTCTGAGTCCACTGAATGAATATATATGTATATATATTTCTTTCCCATTTTTACTGCTTTAGTATCATTGATGAAAATCCATTGAACACAGCAAAACTCTTTTTCTGGTTTCTGGGTTCTATAGCAGTGTTTGAACACCTTCTTTTGGCAATTCCACAATCACTGAAGTAGGTATTGTGTATCCTGAAGTACTCCTCATTTCCTTCGTGGATTTTTTTTTCATTTCTCTTAATTTTTTCCCCAGAGTTCTCTTCAACATTAAGGACTTCCCAAGATTACCTGATGCTCAGATCTATGCTATGTCTTTGTTTATTTGAAAACAATCACCTTAATTTTTGAAGTAGTTTTCACTGGATATAAAACTATTTGTTGTTTATCTTGCTCCTTTAAAAAATTATACACATCTTTCACTGTTTACTTCAGCTGAATCGTCTCTGATGACATCATTGTTTGTATCCATCCTGGTTCCTTATCTATGTCGTTTCCCTTCATATTCTTTTAATGCAGTTTATTCTTGATGTGATTTTCAATAAAATGTATCTTTTGTTTACATTTGGGTTTCATTCTAGTTATTAGATAGTTAACATACTATTAAACCAAGGTCCTATTTGATGTTTAAAACATGTTCTAATTACTGTTTATGATTTGAAGTAGTAATACTCTGTTCTACTCAGTTTTTACATTATATGATTATAGGCAGGAAACAGAACCAGAAGTTCTGAGGAAATGTGGCCAGTTAAATATTGAGAAGAGCTTCTGGGGTAGAGAAAGAACAAGGGGGTTGAAGGAAGCCCATGAGTAGAATCATTCGGTTTTGTACATCACAACATAGGACTTTGAATTTCATAGTGTAAAAGCCAGGAAATATTGAAGTTGTTCAATTAGAAAGCCACATGACTAATTTGGTTTCTATAAAAGGAAGGAAAATAATTAATGGATGAATAATAAAATAATCAATTAACTCAAGAGCAGTAGGGCTAGAAGGTATCATTATTGAAAAAGTGAATGGTTTCAGGAAGGAGGGTTAGTAACCAGTTGTAACTCTCAAGTAATAATGGAGGTAAGCTGGAGTGGTTTTAATACTCTTACAACAGGACATTATGGCACAGGAGTTAAAGACATCATTGCTTGTGCTCCATTAATATACCTGCATTGTGACTGAGTAAATTACAACATGAACTCTGTCTTTGCCGATGGCCAACACAATGTGGTAAGTGGTTCTAACATGATTTTAGGAGTTTGATTTTTAACTTGTAACTTCTGCACTGTTTGAATTCTATGGTTCTGAGAAAACCATTGTATTGATTAGAGTTTATAATTTGTCACAACGTAGAAGGACCTTGACTGGAATATTGTCTTTAAGGATTTGTGGAGTCACTCTACTTCATGTCTTCCTGACTTTGCTACACAGACTGTCTTCATGATGAAGCTAGATGTGACATCTTCAAAATCTTGGTCTTCCCCAATCTTTTGTACTGTGAGTTGTGACCATCAACTGTTCGGCTAATATATTTAGCACACAGCCTTACTTGGAAAACTGTGTAGAATAGTATAAGAGACCTATGAATCCATTTCCTGCTTGTTATTCTAGCAACCTATACAGCACTTACCTTGGGCTCAACACTTATCAGAAAGCTCAAAAGTCTAATGCATGAGCAAGATGTTGTCATGAGAAAAAAATTCTTGTTCAAAAAATATCTTCTCATATTTTACTTGGATTATTTGGTTTGTTGGTGTTTACTTTTTTGAGTTCTCTATATATTTTGGATATTAGCCCTCTAATGGCTATATCCAATAGAGCCGATAGTTGTTGAAGATCTCCTGACAGTTTCCATTGCCTCGTGACTCTGTCC
>CAJQZJ010004763.1:2724106-2760677 GCA_907164525.1 Lophiomys imhausi
CACACACACACACACACACACACACACACACACACACACACACACACACACACACCACCAACAAAAGAAAGAAAGAAAGGGAAAAGAGAAGCCACGTAGCTTCAGAGGTTCTCTATTGTTCCACATTGATAATTAACTATGAATTACACGGTGCTTGGCCTATTATTAATGCTGATAAACATCCTACATATCCCAAGGATTATAAAATAAAACATTTCTAAAAAACAAAAAAGATAATTTTAAAGCAGTTTGATCATTTTTATTTTTGTTACCTCATTTCACATATAGCATCAGCAGAACACTGACAGAGTAAAACACAGAATTGTCTAGTCCCATATGACAGTTGTCTGGTTGGTCAAGCAGAAATGGTAGCTATCGTATCGATATGCCTTAGTAATTAGAGAATAAAGTCACTTATGTCTCCCAGTGGCAGTACTGTTACTTTCCATTGTGATAGATGTTTTATCATTTGCTAAGCAAATCATTAAAAAAATTACTAAGCACAAATATAATACTTAAGAATAGCAGGTTTAGGACTGGTATATGGTTCAATGGTTAAGAGCATTGGCTCCTCTTTCATTGGACCCTGGTTCAATTCCCAGCACCCACCTATAATTCATAACCTACAGTAACTCCAATTTCAGGCAATCTGACACCCATTTCTGATCACTGCATACATTGAAATACACTGCAGAGCATCAAAAGACATGCAGACCAAATACCTGTATACATAAAATATAAAAATTACAGAATAATAGTTGTATCATCTTAATTCATATTTTAAAATAAAAACGTTGACATGGAAAGGGTACACTGTCATTCTATACCACAATTGATCATGAAAACTATAGCGTTCAAACATAATTAAAAAAAAAAAAACTTAAGTCTCCGCCTGGTGTGGTGGTTCATGCCTCTAATCCTCCACTCGAGAGGCAGAGGCAGAGGCAGGTGGATCTCTGTGAGTTCAAGTCCAGCCTGGTATACAAAGCAAGTCCAGGACAGCTAGGACTACACAGAGAAACCCTCTCTCGAAAAAACCCAAAAACCAAAAACCAAACAATAACAACAAAAACCTTAGGTCTCTCAAAGAAAGTTCAAATTTGCAGATTTGTAAAGAGATGGTTATCAAACTGACTTTTTAATAATATTAATCTTATGATTAGGCTTCATGGTTCCATATTTCATATTCAGTCATTCCAGAATATTCCTAATGAGAGTGTCTGTGTGGAGTTTTTACTTTGCAAAGGTTGCTTGTGAAGTTTCTCCAATGTGTCCATGGCCTTCCATATTAGTACCAGTGAGCAAAATATGTTACTGCTTCTATATCCTTTGTGCATTGATGCCCATTCCTATCAAAATTTCACTTATGTGTTTGGAGATATCATGTGTCTATGTTCCATTTATTTACTACTGACAATGATGAATGGATTTAGATATTTCACAATAATCTATAGTATTTAATCTAATTTCTACAACATTAAAACTGTTACAAAATTACACAAGAACTCAGTGAAATTTTAAATATTCTATATAGTTTGAACCATTTAATTTTATGAAAATGACATTTAGAATTTAAGTAAATTTAACTATAGTGTTTTACCTCTTGTTTTTTTTTTTTTGAAGTTGACATGAATGCACTTTATTTTTTTATGTTCATTTATTACTTCAAGTTACATCTTCATCACAGTGACCTCTTTCCACCCCTCCCAGTCCCACCCTTCTACCCTCTACCCCCTCTCCTTTCCATCCTACTCCTCTGGAGTGAAGTGTCCCTACGTATCAGTTCCCCGCCCCCAGTTCAGCAGTCATATAAGGGCTAAGAGCTTCCTCATGTACTGGGGGCCTACATAGCAGCACCACTAGGGCAAAGTGTCCCACTAACAAGTAACAAAGTCTGTTCCCTTTGGTACATTGGTTGTAGTATAGTTTTCCTGTACTATATGGCTTAAATCCGATTATAAGTGAATAGATGCCATGTGCATCTTTCTGAGTCTGGGTTAGTTCACTCAGGATGAGCTTTTCTTGTTCCATCCATTTGACAGCAAATTCCATGATTTCCTTGTTTCTGAGAGCTGAGTAGTATTTCATTGTGCAAATGTACTACAGTTTTTTTTTAATCCATTCGTCGGTTGAGGGACATCTGGGTTTGCAGTTTCTTGTTAATGTTGACTCACTGATTGATGTAAAGTTCCATATATGTATATTCATGCACACACACACACACACACACACACACACACACACACACACAGAACTTACTAGAAGCACTTATTATTCTAGATAAATAGTGAATAAAAAGTAAATTTTTGTCAGCTAGGGATTTCCATTCTAGTACATAAGGAAACAGATATTAATAATGATACAAATATGTATTACATGACAAAACAGCAAGTACGAATGAAGACATAACCTGGTTGTATTGAACACTAGCTAAGTGGTGTTTCTCAGGGAATTCTCACTTTATACATTTAACATAGTCCCAGCACTATCCAAAAAAGATGTCAAGAAGCAAAACTGAAATTATACATATGAAGTACTTGTTTAGGTGCATAGTATACAGTATGTCTAGATTAAAGTTTCAGTAAGTTATTTTAGGTATTAGTATAAAGAAAAAATTACCTAATTGGGGAGATCAAATATATATTTCCAAAAAACTGATAGAGATATCAGGCAGTGGTAGACAGAGATACGGTTGAAATTGCCAAGATCCAGCCAGAAAATCTCTACTTCTTGAGAGCAGATCGACAAGGGTCGGATTAGCTCTTTAAATAAAGCTTTAAATAAGCTTGGAGTCACAAATTCAATTTTTAAGGAAGCAGTGTGCACATCAGAGAAGACCTGGAATGAAGGGGCAGCTGATCCCAAGACTGAGGCAGAATCTCAGAGATAAGGTGGCTGTTCATTTTTCAGAACTGTTGGGGTAGAGCTGAGTGTGTACATCCTAGTGACTGCTATGGGGATGGTGCTGGTTTTTGTTCCTAGAAGTCTTCCTGGAAGCCCAGGTCTTTAACCTGGAATCCAATAGGTCTTACTATAAGAACTATGGAAGAACATGCAGAGAATAATATTGGAACAATATCTAAAAGCAATTCAGGGCAGACAGGACATGTGGCACATGGCTATATGATACACAAAGTCCCTGATCCCCATAGTCATGGAAGGAATGAATATCCTGTGTGAATAAATTGACTTGCTTAAATATTTCTGCTTTATTCTCCACAGTCATAAAAGAGAATACCCAGACCACAGATCATCTTTGCCATAGATTATCTGTATCCAAGATATCTTCTTGCTGTTTCTAGAAGACTTCCATTGTGTGGCATAAGAGAGCCATGGGGGGTGGGGAATGTGAGTTTGGCTTTAATGCTAACATGTATTAGAAAGCAACTAAAACCAGATGTCATAAAGAACAAATAAAATGATGTATATCAAATTCTTGCCAAAGTGGTCAGTATACAATATGTTTAGATCAAATTAGAGTAAGTTATTTTAGCTATCAATATCTAAAAAATTCTAATTAGGGAGAGAGAAAAAAAAAGATGAGTAGCTATGTCATTAAAGACCCCAAAGTCACACACACACATATATAAACATGGATAATTAATACATTTTATTTTTTGAGGCAGGGTCTCATTCTGTAGCTCAAGCTGCACTCTAATTTAAGAACCTGTGCTTCAGCCTTACAAGTGCTTACAATACTCATTTATTTCTATAACAATTCATGGATGCATGCCTGCCAATCCCACAGTTTGTGATATAAGTACCAGGATATGTATTTAAAAGAGCAACTATTGCATTGAACATTTTTGCTTACTACCTTTGCAAATCATACATATAGCTTAGAAGTAACAGATACAAATTTAAACAATATTCATTTTTAAGTTATATGTAATTTTTAGTATAAATTATACATTTTTATTATACTGCTTATTGACTAACATTCAGGACATTGCTCTATCAAAAGTACAGTTGCATTCTTCACTCAAAATCATTAATTAGCTTTAGGCAAGGTATAAACATAGACACATGAATTCATAAAAGTTTACTTTTTTTTTCTGATTAAACCTCAGCTGTGCCTTCCTTTCTCTCAGTCACTGGACCTCAGCAGAGACACGAAATGCTTTCCAGAACATAGATTTAAATGAGGCGCCTGCTCAGTGGGCTTACAACCTAATTAGACAGAGACAGTTGACCAACATATGCCCACAGACTACAGTGGGCACTTATTTATTCCCTAATTAACATAAAGCAGCAGGAGGACAAGCCTGCCTATGCTCCCTGCACAAGAACGTCTGTGTGTGCGCTGTAGAACTCTGTGGGAAAACAAGACTGCTTCCTCGTTGGGGGTTTTCTGTGTGTTTCCTCTGGTTCCTTGCTTGTCTCCATAATTAATATTCCCAGACATATCTTGCTGAGACTGTATTTGGCCAAGCAAACAGACCTTCACAGCACAGCGGAAACGTTTGCTTCAGCTGTCGTCTTGATCACTACAGGTCATTGGATGGTGGATTCCGATGTTGTGCATTCAGCTCTCTTGAGAAGCTTAGCCAATGTGTGCCAAGCGGCTTCTCATCACGGAAGTAATTTAGTAATTCCAGCTACAGGGATGGTTTCCTCCTAAGAGTTTTTGATTGTAAAGGTCTTGCAATTTCTTTCTTCTCGAATCTTCTTTTAATTTTAAAATTGTTCCCTCTCTGTTTTCAGATGATTCTCAAGAGAACTTGAATTGACAGAACGCACAGTGCTTCAGTATTTTTTTTTAAACAAGTGTATGACTCTATTATGATTTGAGATAAAAGTTAATTTTGAAGTGCATGTCAAGGGCTCACAAATACTTGCTTGAAGTCTCTCAAAAAGGAGATAAATGAGTGAGGTTGCTTCTTATTAATTGTTCACCCATGAAGAGGAAGTAAGTAAGAAAATTATTTTTTTCTCTGACTTGGGAAATATTCAATAGCAAGGAAAGGTAAGGCTAAGACTTTTAAAGCTATAAACCCTAAATGATCCCAGGTCTGCTGTCTATCACTCTCTTTAACATTCTATCCTAGATTGACTTGCTTTATGTTGACTTAACAACAGGAACCTTGAGTTTCAGCTTTGATAAAACAAAAATTTCACAGTTTTGCAGCCATGAGTTTGTCTCCTGTGGTTCTTTCATATTTTTGGTGTAGTTTTCCTTATCATTTAGTAGTCCTAAATAATAAAACAATGTAAACATTTACAAATAAAATTTATTGTCACAGTTTTCTTTTTCTTTCCTTTTTTTTTTTTTTTTTGAGATTCGATCTTGCTATGTAGACTAGATTGGTTTTGAGCTTCCAGTAAACCCCCTACCTTACATTCCCAAGTGATGGGCTATAACCATGAGCTACTATGCCTAGATTACTGTTTCAACTTTTTAATATAAATATTTAAAAAATGACACATACTGTCATTGAGTAGATGGGTGACATAACAATGTCAATCTGTAGTGAACAGAAAAACAACACAGTTAATATTGAACAACTAAACTTCAAATGCAGGAACTTAATATTCATCTATGCACAGCTTTAACATTAATTCTGAATCTGCACACTTACTGCCTTGATTCTGAAATAAGAAATTATAGGCAATTTTAGTCAAAGTGTTTTTAAAATAAACTTTTAGGCTTAATGAAATTAAAATACTCCTGCCTGCACAAATCAAGCGAAGAACAAAGGCCTGAATCAAAATGCTAAAAGTGAAGCAAAACCCTATAAGACATTCATTGATAACTGCTCTGCAGAAAATTTTAGCAACAACAGTATTATTGCTTTACTTGGCTAATTGAGTTTTTATAACTAGATTAGCTATGCTTTAGTGTTTAGATATTTAAATATATACTCTTGATCTTAAACTCTACTCAGAAAGGACTCAAGAACAAAAGGATGTCTTATAGTAGACTATTAGCTTTAGTCCCATCTCAGGGCTCATTTGACCATGCCATGTGTACTCGAGTTTACTGTGTAGTGGAGTGAATGAACTTTCCTTCATTTCAATGTAAATATTTACATTTGGAATTTTAATGCATTTTTAAAAATTATCCCTCCCTTCTTCCATGTTCATCATGGAAATTTCATGCAGTAAAACAGGAAATTCCCCCTAAGTTGTTTTAACCTCAGGGCCTCCTCTAAGCATCCTGGCAAATCAGGGCTCTGTCACCTCTGAGGATAGAATTCATTTGGATTCTTATGTTACCTGCTGCTAGGACTGACTTGGGCACTTATTTGCCAACAGACTGACTTATTTTTAACTTAATATGATATATATGCCCCTTTTTGCAGTTTCTTAAAACTTGGTATTTTAAAAAAAATCAAAGTAAATTAAAACTCTTCAAGGAATAAGTTGACTCTCCCACATAATGAAATAGTTAATATTACAGAGTAAAAAAATAAATCAAATTTAAGAAACATAACTTAAAAAGTAATCATAACAACTTGATTCCTAACACCCAAGTTCTAAACTAATGTAACTGATAGACATTTGCTAAGAAATTGCTATTTGCATATAATTACAGCTATAAGCAAATCAGTCCAATAAAATGTAATAGTTTTGTCGGCATCTGTAAGACTCAGTTGTTTGGAAAGCACTTAATAGGTAGACTTAGGATTTCTGGGTGCCTGCCAGCTGGCCATCTGTCTACATTGCCCATGGAGAATCAGAACAGCGAGATCTTTTGGCACATCCAATTACAATGAACAACCTCAAACCCTGTTTTAGGTGACAACAGGAGAGAACATTACTGAAAAGCTGGATTAACTGATTTAATGCTGAGAGATTGGGGAATTTGAAGATGTTTACGAGACTATCTGTTTTAGAGCATTTAGGAAAAACAAACACGGGCAGATTAAATGAAGATTGCCTTTTCTTATAGGTGCTTTGCTAAGCATTAGGAGATATAATATATAAGGCAGTCCTTGCTGTGTCTACCATACAAAAGAAGGCATGAAATATTTTTGTCACAGATATCTCTGAAGAATTCTTAAGTTTTGTTGCAGGGATGTGGGGATGGATAGTTCTTGCATGTGGAGACCAGAAAAGTTTGTCCTGAGAGGAACATCTGTGCTAAGTCTCATGGACAGACCATTTTGAGAGAATGGAGTGAAGTCTAAAGGGTGTACAGGCATTAGACCAGGTAGTCCAGAATTAGTGAGATAGTCTAGAGAATGGAGGAAATTATGTATGATCTAACAATTACAAACAAATCCTTTGACTTTGGTATTTTCTTTAGACATCTAGAGTAATTTCATATAGAACCAGTAATTAATTTTAGACAAAAGAGTTATTTTTGGTTGCAGCCTAACCTTTAATAGCTGAGCCATCTCTCTGGCCTAAGTAAAAGAGTTATAATGCAACACCATAATAGAAAAGCATACTTGGAAATATCTGGGAGAAATTTCTTAGAATATGACGGTGGGAAAGACACACTGCCTTCATACTGAAAATGGCAAAGGGGCACTAAAAGCTAGGACAGAAGGGAAATATAGACAAGGGTCTCTGGATAGTGAGGACATTCTGAGAAGGGAGGCATTGCACAATTTTGTTCTGTAAACATCACAGACCAAGATGGTGTATCCCTCTACATACCTAGACAGTGAGAAATTTACATTTGTATATGTGTATTATTACTCCTACATGTACTAATTCTAGTCTACCTGGTCCTATGCCTGTACACCCTTCAGTCTTCACTCCATTCCCTCAAAAACAGGTCTGTACGTGAGAGTCCACGCACAGGGCCACAACGAACAAAATAACAGGGCAGTCCATAAAACACAAGAGAAATGGCATCACCAAGAAGGAATAGACATGAAGTGAATGAGGTTGCTGGTCATGTAATGGACCACACTGTCTTACAGTAAACATTTTTTATAAGTAGAAGTGTATACTTGAATAATGATTAACAACAAATACATAGTAAATACACTAACCTGTATACAATCACTTGTATCAAATGCTGTTAGGACCTATGCCTTTGTGTAACTCCAGAGCAGTAGACCTGCTTCACCACAAGCATGTAAGTAGTACTATGTCCTGACCTGATGTCCATTGTAATCTTACGGGTCCCTCATCTTATGCATGTGACCTTGACCATGGCATGGTTTTTCAGTGTAGGATTGCAGCTCATTTTAATGAAGGCAAACGGAACAAAGAACATCTCAAGATGATTTTAATGTATCTTATCTATAAATAAGGTATCCCTCACTCCTGCTTTCTTTGTAAGGATATACCAAAATTTGCATGCATACATGGTGTGCCAAAAACCTATCAAAACAGCAATTGTATCATAAAGTGTAACTATGTCCCTTTTCAAAATACTGCTAAAATGACAACAAAACAATGAAATTGAGCAAACATACTAAAACAAAAAATAGCAAAAGTGAGAACTGGATTTGAAGGAAGGAAAATGGTGATTATTGAGATATTCAACACACAGACATAGCAATCTCAGTATATGAGGATGCTTCTGAAGGAGAAATGCCCAGTTATCCTCACAGAATGTGGGGCATCTGAGGCTTAAGGAATTTAGCTGATAGAATGGCATGAAGTCACAGAAAACCCATGTGATTATTGTGGCATAACTGAACATTTTCCCCTCATTTTAAAAGTCTGGGGCCAAGCATATTTCTAGTGAGCTCATAGCATCTGAGACTTATTCTAGTTAAAGTCATAAGAAGGTTGTTATATCAGTTTGGTCTGTGGCAAAAGTAGCTATAACAAGCCTCTGAGATTTCTTTTCTCTTTGGAAGAGTGACCATCACATTTAAGATGACTACTGTTCCATATTCATGAAAACCTGAGTGAAGGAGAGACATGGGTTTTGATCAGTGATGGACATGAATCATAATTAAGAAATTACATATGTTTTATTTTTGAGAATATATATAATATAGTTACTTCATTTTCCCTTTCCATGTCTTCCATCCATACCTTCCAAAAAAACCCCTTCTTAATCTCTTGTAAATACATGATTTCTTTTTTCATTGATAGTTGCTACATACACACATGTATATGTGTATACATATACTATTACATATACATTACTAGGATTTCTGTGTTTAACAAAAATAAAACTGCAGGGTAGTTGTATAGAATTCACTTGGAACTCATAAGATGTATTAGTAAAAGTTGCTACCTGGCTGGAGAGATGGCTCAGTGATTAAGAGAACTGGCTGTTCCTCTAAAGGACCTGAGTTCAATTTTCAGGAGCCACAAGGCATCTCACAGCTGTCTACAATTAATTCCCAGGGTATCTTACATCCTCTTCTGACCTCAATGGACATGGCATACATTTCATGTGCAGACACATATTTGGGCAAACACTCATACACATAACATAAAATAAATAAAATTTCAAAATAATTTAAAAGATGATATCTCAAGGTAAAAAAAAATTATTGAAGAGAATAGAAAAAAAATCAAAATACAGGATGTTCAACAAGATGACTCCAAGAGTAAAGATGCTCTCTACAAAGACTTGATGATCTGTGTCAATCCCTGGGATCCACATGGTAGAAGATAATAATCAACCTGGCTGCAAGTTGCCCTCTAACCTTCTAACTCAACCTTATATACACAAATAAATAAATAAATTAAAAAAGTTTTTTCAATGGCCAAGATATAAGAAATTAGCATGAAAGTGTAGCGTGTGGAGTCATTTTCTTAGAAACTGAAAGATAGGACTTTGTCAAAGAAATACTATAAAAAAACCCTTATGTATAAGGTATCCAATGTTGCCTACAAAAAGACAAATTACATAAACTATATCATCATCATCATCAACACCAACAGCAACTTTTAAATATTTAAGATGAGAAGAAAGATCCCAGATAGGAGAAAGTCTTGTCTTAAAGGTTTCAGATTAAAAACCATCTACTTAGCTGGGTGGTGGTGGCACATGTCTTTAATCACAGCACTTAGGAGGCAAAGGCAGGTAGATCTGAGTACAAGTTCAGCATGGTCTACAGAATGAGTTCCAGCACAGCCAGGGTTACACAGAAAAACTGTCTTGAAAAAACAAAGAAAAACAAACAAACAAATAGAAATGTAAATAAAACCAAAAAACCCCCTAAACCTGCAACTTAACTTAAAAATGGTCACATATTCTACTAAAATATTAAAATTTAAAATATCTAGTGACTTAGCAATTTGTGTTTATTAATTGGCCAAAAATGTTGATCAACAGACAAATGAGTAATAAAATAATGTGTCTCATATACACAATGGAATTTTATTCAACTATAAATAGAAATGAAACAGTAAGGAAAATGTATGGAATTGGAAAATACCATGTTAAGTGTGGCATTATAGGGTCAGAAGAACAAACTTTTCTCGTTCATAGGTAAATCTGAGCTTCTACTGTAGATGTGTTTGAGTGTGCTTGTTCATGTGTGTGTTTGTGTGTGTGTGTGTGAGTGTGTGTATTCATGTGAGAATGAATGTGTATAAATGACAAAAACTAGAAAGAGTTCCATGAGAAGGGTCTAAAATATATTAAATGCTGACATAATCTGTGTAGGGCAATGATGAACACATGTCACAGTCATATGAAAGTTTAAGGGGAATTCTGGTGTTCAAGGATTTAAGTAGGTAGTGGGATCAAGGAGATAACGGAGGGATGGGGAATCAGTCAAAATCAAGTAAGTGTGAAAATAACACAAGGAAAACTATCCTATTTGTAATGCTTAAGTGAAATAAAATAAAATACAAATGAGGCCAGGGAGATGGCTCATTCTGTAAGGTGTTTGCTATATAAACACAGAGACCCAATTTTAATCCTCCTGAACCCATGTAAAATGGGTAGGCAGTAAAGCCAGCAAATCTAGTAAACCCTATAAACCCAGCACTGTGCAGGTAAGGATGAGTAGATCCCTGAGGCTTGAGGAATAATCTCTCTAAGTGAATCAGTGGCATTAGGCTCAAAGGGGGAAAAAACTTTTGAGGACAAAGACTTAATTCACTCATTTTTATTTCTAAATTTGGTGTTTAGCATTCATTGGGTTTTTTAAAATGTTTATCAAGAGCTTTATGAATAAAAGAGCCATAGAATTAGAAAAATATGTTGTTTTTTAGAAATTTAAAAGATTGTTTCCCAAATTAAAAGAAAAAAAGCCCCTGAGAAAGTTGCACGGTTTTATTGATCAAACAACTCTGGAACTCCAGACAAACAAATGAGAATGAAAAAAATAGCACCTAAAATACAAAATGCTTCAAACCACTTTTTTAACCTGCTAAAGTAGATAGGAAAATAGAAACCAAACTATATACAAGTAAAGAGCTGAAAATGTTTTCCAATGAAAAAGAAAAGTAACAGTAGTTAGTTAAGTAAGTACTATGGCAAATGGCACTAGGGAAAGTGAAGAGAAACCCAGGGCGGCAAAAATGTCACCTCCTCCTGCCCATTAATGCAGAGTCAACTGATAGTAACCAATTTCAGTGAAGCAATAGATGGCACTATAAATTGCTATTCTAAATAAGACAGAAATACCACTGCAAATATAAAAACATTCAAGGTGTTGGTCTCGTTAATTGTTCCAAAGCTTACTGTATTCACCTGCTGGCAGGAAGTCTAGCGATTTCTAATCTTACTTTGCATTAAATACTTCCATCAATACATCTGTAGAATCGATGCTTCCTGGCAAGAAAAATATGCATGATAGAAAGGAAGATTTTCATGTGAGCCGAGAGCACGTGAAAGTCTCTGCAATCTGCTTGTATCTGTTCCGGGAGATCAGCAGCTGGCCACTGCAAGTCATTGTGGCTGCTGCAGAAGTATAATTCTCCCACCAATACTTAAAGCCAACGTTGGCATACCTGATTCTTTTCTTGTGTTCAGAGTCAATCTTCTCTCTCTGTCTCAGCCCCTCTCTCTCCCTTCCTCCCTCCTTCTCTCTAGTCCTCTCTCTCTCTCTCACATCCATCATAGTCAACTCACTGTTATGTTCTCTTCTCAGCACAAGGATTAATTCCTGGTCTTCCTGTCTTGATTACATGGTTCTATTACACACTCATATAGTACCATTTACCTCTTTCACTATATACACAGTTATGTCGCCAAAATATTTTGTATCATTTTTTTCTTTTTGGATATGGTTTTATTTTGTTTCTTGGTTTTTGGTGTTGTATTGGATTTTTATTTTAATTTTTTAAGAAAGAACTTAAAGTTGTTTGGCTAGGGAGTGGAAAAGGATCTTGATGGGCTTGGGGGAGGAAAAGAATATGATCAAAATGTATTTGAATTTGAAAACTGTTTTAAATAATGAGAAATATACTGCTACTACTAATAGTAATAAGAATAATGATGATGAAGATAGAGTTTAAAAATACCTTAAGTAGAGACTGCAGTACATTAACACATACTGATGGAATCAAATATATTGCACCAAGCTGGTAGTTTGGTAACTATATTTCATTCTTCTAATATTAAAACTGAAGCTAAATGAGTAATAATATAATGCACTCTGCTTATTTTTATAATATCCAGATAACAAGTCAATGTCACAGCATCGGATGTATGAATTTCCTTTATATTTGCCATCTCCTTTCATATATCACACCACACTACATTCATCAAAGTGATTCTTTCTATTTAAAGGCTAGAGAACCCAAAGACAAACCTGAATACAACAATTTTGCTTTAGAACAGTGCCATCCCATGATCTTGACAATCATTCAAAGACATAGCCTTCTGTAGATTTGAACACACTGCTACTAATGTAGAAAGTGAGATTCATACAGTGGCCAAAAAAATCAAATAGCCAACTGAATGGCTGGTGATGATCAAATATTGATTGAGCATTCCTGTATACTTGTAGAGATAAATGAATGAATATAATAGGTATCTATCTGCTCCTCAAGAAACTTAAAATGTCATTGAAGCCATGTGGTTGATTTTTTTTTTAATGTAGAAAAAATAACTGTAGTAGTATTTGAGTATAAAGTATTACTAGTTTAGACTGAAGTTTTAGAAATATTTTAAGGCAATATTTCCAGCAAATGCTCCTGTTTTTGAAAATTCAAGGACTCTATTTAGACTGGGAAAAAAAATCTAATAGTCTATGCTTCCCTGAAGCTCATGCCATCATCCATATTCTGAAACACCATCAACCTTCCCTGTGTCTTTAAATTACTTCTGTTCTTAAATTAAAATTGATTATTTTCATGGAAGGTGCATCTACCCCCTACTTCAAATTAATAAGTGTATGATAGATTCTTTTAATTCTGTTTGCTGATCTAAATGTTCACTTCCCGTTCATAATCTTCTTTGTATATTTTCAGGGTAAATGCTGGAGGGACTCCAATTTGAAGTGTTAAATTATCAAGTGAAATTATAAGAGCAATTTATAAGAGGTAGTTGGAAATTAAAATACAAAAACTGCCTAAGGTAAAATGCATGAGGGGACTCTAGCTGTCATCCGGAGACCCCATGGAACAGATGGAAGTGGCTCTCAGGCTTCTGCCTGCTACCTGCTGTTTAATTATACCCTAATTAATTAAAGCAAAGACTCCTGTGTGGTTTCACTGGTAGTGAACAGGAGGGCAGTCAGAGCGAGACACTTCAATTCAAAAGACTTCCAAATTAAGACTGATAAGTGTAGGAAGGAAGCTTCCACCAGTCCATTGTGGTCATTTTAAGAAAGAAGCTACAACAAAAGGTGGACCACCTTAACACACCACAAAGACAAGGGTATGGCTGCTTTGCCAATATGCTATTACTGTTCTAATGATTAAAAATAAATATTGTAGAAAACAGACTCCAGGACCATTACAGAAAGTTAAAGCCAGTGTACGTTTATTTGTGGTTAAAATCAATTCTCACATTCTGCTTTTTATGAAACATGACTAACAAATTGAACTCCTAAGTTGAAGTTTTAGCAAGTTAATGTGGGCTGGGAATGGCTTATAAAAATATCAGTTAGAACGTACGAGGGTGAGTAGACTAGCAGAGGGGAGGAGCTGTGTTTAGTGAAGGCTCTCAATAACAGTCTACAGCCTTGTCAGTGTCAGTGATTCTGTCTATGTGAGATTTCATGTGTTTGAGCACTTGCTCCTCTGGTTAGGGTTTGTTTCTTCAACTACTTGTCATTATAGCAATGAGAACCTTCTTGATTACAGAGAAGAAAGACAACACGGCATATTGGTTTTGTTGTTTGTTTGGGGGGCTTTCTTTCTTTTTTGGGGGGAAATAAAGTCAGGTAAATAATGAAGATATCTGTAGCATGCTTTGGGGAGAACTGCATAAATATTTACACATATATTAAAAGTGACACCCACAGATAGGGAAGTCCTTGAGCATGGAACTCTTGTTAAGATGAATCATGTGATCAGAAACTGTCATGTTCTCTGAAAACCTCAGATGACAGTCTTGTTTTCTTCAATCAGTTACTTCCTAACTGATTGAAGGCAATTTTAGAGTCATAAGAAATTCAATCCCCAATTTTTTTCAGTCTAGATCCAGTATTATGTTAAATTAATCAGTCACATACTAGTATATACACTAGATCTGGGTCTGCAGGAGGCATGCATGAAATAAATTTTAGTTTCCTTAGTTACTTACATATTTATACCTAGGAAATTTAAAGTTTAAAATAAAGTTATCTTCTAGTAGATTTGGTGTGTCCGGCCTTACGTTAAGGTCTTTGGTCCACTTGCACTTAAGTTTTGTACAAGGTGATAAGTATGGATCTAATTTCATTCTTTTACATGTGGACATTACAGTTGGACCAGCACCATTTGTTGAAGATGCTGTCCTTTTTCCATTGTATGGTTTTGGCTTCTTTGTCAAAAATTAAGTGACCATAGGTGTGTGGGTTCATTTCTGGGTCTTCAATTTGATAATGGCTGAGAGACACTTGAAGAAATGCTCAGCATCCTTAATCATCAGAGAAATGCACCTCAAGACTACTCTGAGATTCCATCTCACACCTGTCAGAATGGTTAAGATCAAAAGCTCAAATAACAGCATATGCTGGCACGGGTGTGGAGAAAGGGGAACCCTCCTCCATTGCTGGTGGGAGTGCAGGCTTGTGTAACCACTATGGAGGTCAGTCTGGCAATATCTTAGAAAACTTGGAACAGCTTTGCCTCGGGACTGACTCAGCCATACCACTTCTGAGTATACATCCAAATGATTCCTCAACAAATTACAAGGAAGTTTCCTCATCTATGTTCATAGCAGCCTTATTTGTAATAGCTAGAAACTGGAAACAACCCAGATGTCCCCCAACCAAAGAATGGATTAAAAAACTGTGGTACATCTACACAATGGAATACTAATCAGCCATCAGAAACAATGAAATCATGCAATTTGCAGCCAAATGGATAGAACTAGAGAAGCTCATCCTGAGTGAGCTAACCCAGACCCAGAAGGATGCACTTGGCATCTATTCACTTATAATCGGATTTTAGCCATAGAGTGCAGGATAACAATACTACAACCAATGCACCAAAGGGAACATGAACATAGACTTTGTTTCCTGTCAATGAGACACTGCTCTAGTGGTGCTGCCTTGTAGGCCCCCAGTGTATGAAGAGGCTCTTGGCTCTCATATGATTTCTGAACTGGAGCAGGGGACTGTTTTTTAGGGACACTCCACTTCAGAGGAGTGGGATGGAAGGGATGGGGGTAGAGGGTGGGAGGGCGGGACTGGGAGGGGTGGAAGAGGCCACTATGATGGAAATGTAACCTGAAGTGATAAATAAATAAATTTAAAAAATAAAATAAAGTTATTAGTATAAAAATATTTGAGATCATCCATTAATATCAGTATGAGTTATTGGTACTGTTTGTAATTTAATTAGATGGAACTCAAGGCTTTCTTCAGTCTTACATTAAAGTCTAGAAAGATATTAACAATTTTTATTTGTTTACTTGGAAACATTAGACAAATATTGTTTTATTAGTCAGAGCTGGTTATTCTACATATAGAGTGGGTCAGAACACCAGAATATGGGCTCAGAAATCCATCAATTACTTCCATGTTTGGACAATATTGTGGCTGCCCACCATTTGATATATGTATGATACATAAATATGTTGATGCGGTATATGATACACAGATACATACAAATGGCTCTCTGAGCCTAGCTCTCTGGTGGGCTGATATTATTTTGTACTTTGTTTTTCAATAGTGAAAATAAGTAGCATATGTTAGAAAAATATCAGATTAAGACTATCAGAAAATAATGTATAAGTAAATGCTAATTTATTTATAAAAGGTGATAAGGGTATATTGAGATAATTGACCATGTTCTTGGTCTTTTAGAATATTTTTTATTGTCTCCTTTCATTACATTAATGAAATTCCAAGGGAAGGTCTAGAAACAGCTCAAATTGACCACCTTTTGAGTAAATATATCATTGATGCAGAAATAATAAATGGGTAGGGAATGAAGAACCCCTCTCTTCCCAATCAAAAGTCCAATATGATGTTTATTTTTAGGACATGTGATAGTAACAACTACATGTAGATAAATACTTACATATTCAAATGAAACGCTTTTCATTTCTTAGGGCCTCAGCATTTGAATATCCTCGTGAGAAATATAGATACCTGCCAAGTTCAGGCTCTGAAGATCACTTAGCATGACAACCAAATGACAGCTCCTCACAACTGAAACCGACTGTAGTCTCTTCCTGGGTCTGTACTGCTGTATGCAGGAACTCGATGATTCCATAAAGACACAGAATCTTTGGTGTGTGTGTGTGTGTGTGTGTGTGTGTGTGTGTGTGTGTGTGTGTGTGTGTGTGTGTGTAGCTTTATCTATATACAGACTAGGACTATTCATTTGGCTGATGTTTCATTTTTGGAAAAAAAATAGGACCCAAGTCTAGAGGAAGTCATGTAATTCTCTGACCTAAGTTTTGTAAATTACTGCTTTTGTGGTTTCAAACTGAAATTTTTTTGGGTAAAAACTGCTAGTGACTACGTGCACATACTATTCTTAATCTTGTTTTGTCCAGAGTTACAGATTATTGCTCCGTCTGAAGGTAGTATTCTTAGAAGTGTAGTTATGAGGTCCAGAGAAAGGCGGGAGATAAGGACAGAAAGGGGGGAAAGAAACAGAAACTCAAAGAAGTATGAAGAAAAATAAAGTAAAAGAAGAAAGTATTTTTAAGCATTTCCTCAAATCCCATTATTAATTGTTGGAGAAAGGTCTTGTACATTGATTGGTTCACAGAGGCTGATTTCAGTGCTTGGAGATCTGGTTACCACCCATTTCTGAGGCACTCTCTTTTTGGATAATAAAAGTTGCTGATGACCATTTAGCTGGGCAGAGAGAGAATAGGAAGGTGGAACTTCCTGGGACTAACTAAGGAATCTTGGGAAAATACTGAGGAAGCCTCTCTTCTTGCCAGGACTCAGAAGCAGCAGGACGTCTCGGTGTAAGCCCTGAAGGTACAGCAAGCAACATGGAGGATTGCAAATAGTTGGTCAGGTTAATTTAGATTAGCTAATTGAAAGTCAGCTAAGGCCTAATTATTGAAACATTAAAGGTCTTGGTATATTTAATTATAAGGAAAAAGACTGCCCTTGGTCCTGGGCCTTATCACCTGGACAGGTCAGGCCTGCTGGTCCCCTGTCAGGCCCCCTGTCAGGCTCCTCCACCAGCCTAATATAACAGTTTATAGTTATTAATAAATATATTTATTAAATAAATTTCAGTTTCAATTAATGTCATTCTCTTGTATCTTATATTAACAAAGGTCAAAGTATTTAAATATTTTCCATCATCAGTTCAGCATGGCCAGCTCCTCTGTGGTTTGAACTGTTTGATTGTTTCTGGGCAAAAACCAATCACTCTTTACTCAGGTGTCTATCTTCAATAAAATTTTCTCTTCACATTTTTTTCTTTAGAAGCTCATCAAAATTTCTACTACCATGTATTTGGAAAGTTGTATCGGAGGCTGGGGGCATTTTTGAGTTTTGCTTTTCATTTTCATTCTCAAAATGTTAACTTGCAATAATTCAAGTATTTTGGAACCAATTACATTTCTGTTTACAGTAGTCGGGAAATCTTATAATTTCTTCTCACTGAAATCATACAAATTTACATGTAAACCAATGAGCTTTGGGGGAAATCACAGAATAAATATTTTTATTATGCCTTAGTGAAAGTACATTTAATCGTAGATTGTATTGGTTTGCCTTTATACATCATCTTTTCTCCTTTTCCTTCTTTTTTACTCTTTTCTTCCTTCTCTTCCCCTATTCTCAATTTTCCAGAGGGCTTGTTCTTTCATTCCAAACTGTAACAGCCTTTTCATTAAACTAACTGGAAATAATGGCAAGTGATAACAGGGTGGAAAGAAAAAGAGTTGAGGATGATTTGGGATTCCTTCCTGACTTTGAGCTTCCCTTTGAGTTGTGTCTACATTCTTTCAAGGCAGCAGATAGATTCAGGGAGATCCTCCTCTTCTAGCTCTCACTGGATCCTGGGGCACATTCTGTTCTCTTTGCCTCTTCAAGAACAATTGCAACAATTACACTCATGTTTTTTTCAAGCCTGAGTGTTGAGCTTTGGAGCCTTACACACATTTGGCAAGCACTGTGTCTCTGAACTCCATCAGCTTGCTCTATTGTTGCTGATTGCTGTTGACCTAGTCAACTGAGTACACACTTCCTCTCTCTTTTTCAACTTACCTATTTATAGATTGATCTTTGGGGACTCACATACTAGAATTTGTAGAGTTATAGAATTCAACTTGCCAAATACCTAATTATATTTAGCATAAGACTACATGGACTAACATCTGACAGTCTGTTTTTCCTTCTGAATCTGTTCTTTTCCTTTGACTAAGCTAAAACACAAGGAGTTTAATTGATTATAAGAACTGAAGTTTTATATGAAATTTATAGACTTAAGGATGCACTGGTATTTTATACACTGTCAAGATAACAATGGTATTTGCAATACTAATAATTACTTAGAATATCTACATCATCTTTTCTGAAATGCCTATTTAGGTTTTAGCAATTTTTTCAAAAGTCTTGGATGTACATAAAATATAAATGTATAAATGTAAACTGGCTGTTATTTCAAATTTCTTCTCTTTTGGAGACTGACTTATTTATTTATTTTTTTAATTTCTTCCAGTTACATCTCAATCACAATCCCTTCCCTACTCCTCCCTCCTGTCTTACCCTTCCACCCTCTTCCCCCTCAACACCCCCATCCTCTACCCTTTTTTTTTTAGTTCAAGGTAGATCTTTTTCCCCCCAACAGCTCCCCCTTTCAGTCCAACAAATGGTTCTTTCTCTTATAACAATAAATACAGTACAAAACAACTGAAATAAATAGGCCACAATTCTTAGAGTTACATGGCTTAGCATACATTCTCAATGTCCAGTCCATATGTTATTTGGCCCCTGACTTTAACATTCTACTATCTAACTATCTCCATGAGTTTAAAGTTCTCTATCTAACTCAGCTTTCATACTAACTTGCATCACAATTTTAAAAACATCTTCTTAGATCCAGAACGCCCTCTTGATTCCTAAACAACTCAAAATTTAACTATGGGACTCTAGCTACCTATTCTTCAACCACCTCAGAGACCTGAGAGGGATAAATATATCTGATTATAAAGGAAGTGCGGGGCCCGCAGCTTCCAAAACTAAGAAATGACATACCAGTGGCTGCCTCGACAGTTTCCATTTTCTCTCCATACATTACAGCATCAATCTTCAGCTGTTTGGCCTCTTTTCTCTGATAGACATTGATTGTAGAGCAGGAATTATGAAGGACTTACCTACCTTATCTTAACAGAGCTAAGCTGTCGACTTACCTGCTTCCAAGTTTTGTCCTTTTTGGACAGCAGTCTGTCTACAGTTGAAGCAAGGGTTTTTTTTTTTTTTTTTGCCGAGAGATAGGCTTGCCACTAATTCAACCATCTCACACTGGAGATTCTTCGATGCTCATCTTCTACTTGGAGTGGAATAGGGGATGCTGTCAGGAGCTGGCATGTCTCAATATCAAAAAAAATCTTAATTTAAGAAAACATCTTTGAATGCCACACTCTGCAGATCTCTTGGGGTTTTTGAAGATGCCCTATCTATTTCTTATGTTTAGATAAGCAAATGTTGCTGTCTCTTAACAACTTGATTTCTGAGTAGCTTAGAAAATAACTGTGATAGACTGTCATAGTAACTAACAAAATGACATGCTTGAATGACTGTTAGTTTGTATTTCTTAATTATCCTAAACAGTTTATGGTGGTTGGTAGCAAAAGCCAAAACTTCACATTTCCTTTTTAAGCATTACTAGGTACAATACCTTTAAGAAGTGTTACCCTTAATTTTGTAACAATATGCAAAAATCAATACCAATGTGGCCAAATATACTCTTAATTTGAACATCAAATGATTCTATTAACATTTTTAACCATTTTTCCATTCCTATTTGGGCCCCAAACAGGTTTACTACGTCCCAAATCATCAGGAAGTCATTCATGAGAGTGACGTCCCAGGCCCAGAAGGTGGGGAGGGTGTTCTTCCCCTTTGGTTATTTGATGGATAACAGAAAATTTTGTCATTTAGGGGAAGAGACTACAAGCTGTTAAATGGTCTTGTTAAATGGGTTTTGGAGGTTAGACCTAGGGACTTCTCTCTTTTTCTTTTCTGTATCCTCCTTTCTCTCCTATATAGGAGTGAACAGACTTGAGAAAAATGGGACATAGACATAGTATAGGAAAGATCAAGAAAAATGGACAGATTATTGAATAAGCCCTTATACCTTGGTATATTGATACAAAATTAATACTACATTAGGCTAAATTGGTATTGATCATTGTATATTAATCCAAAATTAAGATTGTATTGGACTACATAGGTATTGATCTTAGGAGACTGACTTTTTAAACAACCTTGATTTGATAAAATAGACTGACAGAAGTACTTTTAGGGAGAAGGTGTCCATTCTGGCTTAGGGTTCAAGGGTACAGTACACCATAGTGAGGAATCCAGGGAGTAGAAACATACAGCAGCCAGTCACATTGCAGACACTGTAAGTGGACAAAAAAAAAAAACAAAAAAAAAAACAAGAAAGCAACAAATGAATGCTTGCTGCTGCTCAGCTCCCTTTCTCCACTTGTGTTGTCCAGGATCCCTGCTAGAGAATGGTATCACCCTGAGTGGGCAAGTCTCACCACAATTAATGTAATCAAAATGATTCCCCATGGGCATGTCCGGAGGCGCATCTCCCAGGTGAGTCTGGAGTCTATCAAGTTGATCATATTAACCTTTATAATTCTAATCCTCGTCATCTTGACATCCAAACATGTCACTTTCAAACTGTAATCTTCCCTTGTTACCATAGGCTCATGAGTTTGTTATAATGTACATTGCATCAATCCAACTTCAAAAATCCTCCTAGCCTTTAAAAAATTATAATGGTTTCAAAGTCCAAAATAGTTTACATGTGTTTGTTTCATTCACTGCTTTATTGCTGTGATTAGACACCATGATCAAGGCAACTCTCATGAAAGAAATTTTTTATTTGGGGTGTGCTCACAGTTTCAGAGGTTTAGTTCATTATCTTCACGGTGGGGAGGGTGGCAGCATGCACTCAGAGCTACATCCTGATCCGCAGGCAGAGACAGAGAGTGATGCTGGGCCTGGCTTGAGCTCTTGCAACCTCCAAGTCCATCCCCAGTGACAGGCTTTCTCCAATAAGGTTATATCTACACCAAGAAAGCCACACACTGCAATCCTCTAATCCTTTCAAGTAGTGCCTCTCTCTGGTGGCTAAGCATTCAAATATATGTGCCTTTGGATCCATTCTTCATCAAACCATCACAGTAACTATAAAATGTAATGGTATAAAATAAATATTCCTTTCAAAAATGAGAGAATCTAAGCATAGCAAGGAATAAGTGGAGTGAATCAAGACTAAAATCCATCAGGGAAAGCATCAAACCTTTGAGTTACGTGTCTGGAATCTGGGGTTTGTAGTGAAATTGGCTGAAGGGCTTGCATAGCCCCATCACCTCTACTCTGCGACTTGCAGCACACATAGCTTCCATTACTTACTCCATGTCCACAACTCTGTTTGGTGGACATAACACCTGGTTTCTCTAACAGTACAGATTCTCTATTGAAACCTAGACTTCACACAATGACCTTTCAAGACCTCCTTGTGGGGACTTCAGCCTTATCACACATTTCTTAGCCTCAGTTGTTCTCTGAAACTATAGAATATGACTCCATGCTCCTCCTCATTTTTGTATCTTCTATGCCTCCAAAACTAGGACCCTGTGGTTAACACCTCCAATTTCTTACAGTATTTCAGTATGGTGCCTGCCTCCGTTGGCCTGCAGTTATATCAGATTTTGTATGCTGGCACTGTGGAAATACTTTCCTATGCAGTTTCTTTGGAGGACCATGGAATGCCTTCAATTTAGGCTTTCTTCCTTCAAATGAGTTTGAACCTATGGAGTCTTGTAGGGTTTAGGCCTCAGAATACATTTCCTAGTTTGCAGTGTAACACAGGTGGTCTCACTTAGAGGCTCTGATCTCTTTAACAATAACAATTGCTTTCTCAGTACTACCCTGGATGTTTTCTTGTTCATAAATTTCCTCTGCCAAACAAATTAGTCCATTATTTTAAAATTCAACTTAACTAACCTCTGAGGACATAGGTAAAATGAAGCCAGATTTCTGGCCAACATATCACACATAGGTCACCTCTTCAAATTCCTGACAGAGTCCTTGCTTTGCTCTGAAGTCCCATGAATGGTGGCTCAGTGTCTCAATTTCTCTCAGCCTTCTTGCCTTCAGATCATTCTTCATAATGCACCATTAATCTCTGATGCTAGCATTCAATGACTTTCCAACTCAGTTTTCTGCACTCTTCCACATTCTCTCCTCATAACTTATCCAGTGCTCTAAAAACACATAGTCTGCTTTATCTCAGGAATAACCCTACTTCTCAGCACCAATTTCTATCCTAATGTTTTCTTCCACAGCTGTCCTCAAGTAGTCTGACCAAAAGAACTGGCTTACAGTTCAAGGGTATAGTCTAACATGGATGGAAAGTCTTGAGCAGCAGGAACTTGAATCAGCTGATCACATCACACCCATTATTAGAAAGCAGGTCTTCAGATCTCAATTAATATAGTCAAGACGATCCTTGCCAACAGACATGCCAAGGGGTCCATTTCCTATCTAGATTCTATCAAGTTGAAAATTAAACAAATTGGTGAAAAAATAACAAAAAAATATGTATTCCCCTTCATACGTTTTGAGATTTAAATTTCTTTTTAAAAATTGAAACAATGCTATCAATACCAATGTTCTAATGGGACCATTGTCACTATTAAATAAAGAAAGATACCCAAGTGTTTACCGTAGCTCCTGGCATATAATATATCACTAATGTCATTTGTGAATTTTGTTCTGTTGTATTTATTTCAAGGTAGTGACACAGAAGTAATGAAAATAAAACTCTGTCTATATTTGGATAATCATGCGGTCTCACTTATGCCCCCACACATATTTGCTATGCATTATAAGTTGTTTTGAAAATAAAGACTACAAGGAAGGATAAGGCAACTACTCAATTAAACTCATAATTTCTCAATGTTTCTTTGTAAAAAGTTGGGATAACAACCAGATATTCTATCTACACTGTCAAACCATGAGACAACAATTAGAGTGATTATATTTTGTAAGTCTCAAAACACTGTGCATCAGAACAAATTTTAAAATATTTCTGAGGATGGGCCAGTGAGAATCAACCAGAGAGTAGTGTTCTCCATGGTCTCTGCTCCAGGTTCCTGCCTTGAGTTCACTCCCTGAATTCCCTCAGTGATGGCTTATGCCTTGGAAATGGAAACCAAATAAACCATTTCCTCCCCAAGTAAAAATAAACAAATAAAATAAAAATATTGTTTGATTATAGCTTAGCTTTCATTAACTCATAAATAACCAATTAATGAATTTTTAGTACAGGTGTCATTCTGCAGCCCAGGCTGGCCTGAATCCTATAACAACCTTCCTACCTCATTGGTTGATTATATGTTTTTTTAAACTTTTTATTGATTTGTTGTATCACTTAATGAACTCCAATTCCACTCATCTCCCTGTCCCTTTGTATCTGCCCTCTGCCCTTGCAACCCCCCCAAAAGAAAATAACAAAACAAAACAACCTCAACAAAAACTCAAATCAACAAACCAAAGAAAAATCTTGCTGTGGGAGCTGGAGTGTGTCATAGTGTTTGACACAGTAGACCATTTTGTCTACACATCTTTATGTGCAAATGATCGTTGCAATGTGTCACTGGTCTGGTTTGAGGCCTCTGGCTTCTGCTACACAACCAATGGTGGATCCTCACTAGGACTCCTCTAGGCTATCCTGTTGTTGCCCTGTATCATGGACACCCTGCATCTCTAGGTCTTCAGGACTGTCCCCTTCATGCACTCCAGTAATTCATAGGTGAGTTAGATATTGGGTTGGGCCAACACAAAGCACACTGTTTGTGGTACTGGGAGGTAGCTAAGCTGGTCAGTCCACCAGTTCACCAGACCTTCAGCACTGCCTGGGCTAGCTCACCCAATGCTGCAGCCAGCAAGGTGCAGGGCCAGCTCTCCCAAGTGTTACAATCTGTGAGGGACAGTGCTAGCTCTCCTGCTCTCATGACCTTTGGGCCAGCTCTCTCTCCTGCACAGGTGCCAAGGAGTAAGGGGCAGGGACATCTCTCCCTCATCCATGACAGCACATGGCCGAAGAGCTTTTCAGTGTTGGTGCCACTTGATCATATCTTAACTGTAATTAACTAACTAGTTAGAGAATTTTTGATACAGGATGTCACTCTGTAGCCCAGGCTGATCTAAAACCTACAATGATCCTCCTATCTCAGTCTCCAAAGTGCTGAGATTACAGAAGTGGTGCCCCATATCTGGTGGAAGGTTTTTTTTTTTAATATTTTTGTAAAGAGAAACAAAGATACATTACACTTGTTTTTTAGAAGGCCATAAGTTGGTTCATTTGTGTCTCAAAATAAAGAAACAGAAACATAAGCAACAGGATATGAATTAATTTTTTTTAGAATTTTCTACTAAAGTGTAAAACTTTAGTATAAGAAAAATTTTTTCCATTATATAATCTTTGTAATGATGGGCCAGTGCCTACTGCAGAACACACACTAATTATCAAGCAAAGTAAGAGTTTCTTAAGAAGCAGCAAGGGATAGTCCTGAGAATCTTTGTGGCTCTGAACGGTGTAGAATATCGGAAGGCAAAACTGTGTCCGCTGATGTGGTCAGTCATGGTGAAGATATTATATCAGTGTGGCATCACCTGTGAGGATGGACAAAGAATAAAACAGCATTTTTGGATATTTTGAGCACAAAATACAATAAATGTTTAAGAAGATAACTATGTTTACCCTAGTTTGAACATTATATACAATATATAATCCATGTATATAAACAAACTGCATTCTGTAAACATGCACAACTTTTATATTAATTCAAATATTTTGACCATTAAAAATAAACATAATTTCATAAACTCAGCTTTTTTCTTCTCATTTCATCCATTTCTGTTTCTCTCAAGTTTTGTCTTTGTGAAGACTACCAGACAAAGAAGTAAAATTCCTGCTCATAGGGACCAAGTTCCTAAGTACTTGCTTGCTGTGTAAGCACAAGGACCTGAATTGCATCCCCAGCATGTAGACTAAAGCATAAAAGCCCAGCATCCAGCACAGTGAAGCTGGAGACAGGAAGATCCTTCAGGCAAGCCATCCTCAGAGGACTGATGAATTGCATGCTCATCTTAAGACGTAGAGTGATCATGAAAGGCACATGATATGGAGTTCTGATCTCTATGTGAACCCAATTGTGTACTCAGATACATTCACACTAAAGCACACACACACACACACGCACACATAAATGCACACATACACACAAAGCACACACCAAACACACTACACACACCACACACACACACACACACACATAAACACCACACTCCCTCCACACACCACACACATACCACACACTACACTCCCTATACCACACACACATCATGCAACATACTACACACCACACCCCCCACACCACACACACACACACACATAAACACTACAATACCCATACACATATACACACAGACTCACACAAATACTCATATACACAGAAACATACATACAAAAACACACACACTCACACACACAGAATTACACATACAAACACGTACAAAAACAAACTCACACACAAAGAAACACCACACACACACACACACACACACACACACACTGTTGTTTATTTTAGTCTTTTTCTCCTGAATGTCTAAATTTAGGACACAATGATGCTTTTTAGATCTCATGCCTTAAAGTTAGCATTTTCTGATTTGTCTATGTTATCCTCTTGCTTTGGAAAGAAAATCTAAAAATAAACTATTCCTTATGATGAATAGTTATATACAGAAGCAACATCTGCATACAATTACAGAAGTAGTGCCAAAATTATCAGATAAGCATAAAATGGAGGATAGTATAGAGAACAAAAGCAGATCAGTGCAAACAAAACAGGAAAATAGGACATTAAAAAACAACATCAAAGAAGAGAAAAGAAAAGAAAAAGACACAGCAAGAGACAAAATTGTGGTGATTTCAGTGGGGATTCTATACATAAATAATAAAGGCTTTTATCCAGGTGTTAGCTGTGTAATTCACATCTGTATAAGAGACAGAATAAATTAGTATTTGCATTATATATTTCTTTTAAATCACAATATCCAGTACTGACTTATTTTAAGCATAGAGTTTTATAAAATACTTAGCTGATTTAAAATTGTATTTCACCTAAAATTTGTTTCAAATTTCTGGATTATTTGTTTTCTAATACCATTGTTTTTATAAAAATGTATATGGGGATATTGTGTATTTCTTTAAAATCTATACTTAAACCAGAAATAGACTACAAATTCATATAAATATAAATTCTTCCTGCCTTTTGAGTGTGTGATGTAGTACAAACTCTAAAACAAGTAGTAACTGAGATTTTAAGATTTTTTTTTTCAAAATCATCCATGGATATGGATGGATGCTCACACTTCAAAAGATGTAAAGTTCAATGGAGAGATTTAAAAAAAAGCATTAACTAATATTTTTATTTTCAAAGTTTTAGAAAAATTTCCAGAATGGTGCAGAGTTTTTACACAGTCCCTCACCCCGTTCCAACTTTAACATCTTACATCAGTGGGTGCATGTTTCAAAGTTAATAAGGCAGGCTGATATTTTATTAACTGAACCCCACACAGCATTTGGACTTCCTCAGCCTGTTCTGATTCATCATCCTATCCGGGAGAACATTTAATCATCTCTCCAAGAGAATTTTATACTAATGTGATGAAAATAAAGAGCAAAATAATTCAGAATTTCTAAAATCACGCACGAATCCACTCTAGCTGCATTTTACTTAGATGAGGTTCTGCAAAGTGTTTAAGTGTCCAAATTCCTTCTTACTTCATTTCTGCCAGTGACCCTTCAGAATTCCCACATAGTCAAGGCTGGAGCGAGGACTGGACACCTTTCATTCCTGTCCTCAGAGGTTCCTGGGTGCCCCAGCACTCTTATTCTCATGCTCAGTTTTCTGTTTTGATTGCTATTTGTACTAGTCTGCAATGGGGTATGTTTCACCACTGGATGCCTGGGCAACAGCTTCTATAAAGTTCACCAAGAAAACCAAGTGATGCCGATACACACTTCATAAAAACTCAGTCATTTCATGTTGCCAGCCTGTGTTTCCTCCCTATAGAACCCTAACTGATACTGAGCTTGACAGTAACAGGATCCTAAGTTCTAGAGAAGTAGTTTAAATAAATGGATTATTTAAACATTTTCTCGACTATCTGGAGTTGGCTTGCTGATTTTAAAACATAACTTCATTAATGAAGCAGTTCTAACTGGTAAAGAGGATCCCCCCCCCATACACACAAAGGGGAAAAAACTAAATAAAAGAAATAAGAGCTCATGGCTGCATTCATTGAGCTAAAGTTTAGAAATTTACTTCAGGAAGATGGGGGAGGGGGAACCCAAGCTTCTCTCAATATATGACCAAGAAATATAACCCCCAAATTTCACATTTTATCCTAAGTCTGTATTAGAGCACAAAATGGATTAGTAAAGTTAGAGTTTGATATGTTCAACATGGGGGAAATTTGGCACTGAAAACTTAGAAAGGATTTGAGAGCATATTTTCATGAAATTGGAAATTATGAAACACTGGCTGCCTGGGATCCTGCTTCCTATGCCATAGTAGGATTTCTTCTGTCTGACTGACATTTGTCACTCTTGCCCTTTAGAGCTCACCCTGGCAGAGACTGTGGCAGCACATGCAAGACCTTCACAGGTTAAAACTAGACAGGATTTCATCACTGAGAGGCCTAAGTGGACATGGGATCTTACCCTGATCAGGAAGCCTTCTGCCACTGATATTGCTGGCAAGGAGAAAAATCAATTTTCTTCAATGGAATATCAGTCAGCATATCATCCAGACTCTGTCTGGGGAAGGCCTCATTCCCAGAAGTACTTGGTCAACACAAAACAAACTCGATGGTATTTTTGGACGACTTTTTGCTTTATTTTGCTTTAATATTTTTTGTTGTTTTATGGATCTTTTGTTTATTTGTTTTGATTTTTCTATTTTTGCAGGTTTTGTGGGTAATTTTATTGTTTTTGCTTCTTTGCTGTTGTTTTTTTTTTTTTTTTTAAGAAAAAAAGAACACAAATTTGGATGGGTAGGAAGGTGTGGAAGAATTAGGAGGAATTGGGGAACATCATGATCAAAACATATTGTATGATTTTTTTTCCAAAAAATAAATGAAAAGAGTGTGTGCTGGTTTTCTACACAAAACTGCACTGAAGGCAATTTCATTGTTAGAATTGGAGAAAGAGAATCAGATTTTAAGGGAAAGAGTAGGAGTGAAGAGTTCTGTGTGCTAGACACTGGCTTTATCATGGCTGTGTGGTATCTGTGGGGAGGGTCGGGGAGAGGTGAAAGTGTAAATCCAGTATTGATGAGAGGCTCCCACTTTATAAATGTCTTGGGTGATGACTGAGACACTAGTATATTAAGTCATGGAATTTGAAGAGATCATGTAAGAACGAGGAACGAGGACAGACAGAATCAAGGCTACACATTGATTTTCTCCAGTATTTAAAAACTAGAGAAGAGAAGCCATCACGGGTGACTGAATAAGTGAAACCAGAAAATCAAGGAGAAAGGAGAAGGGCAGTGTCCCTAAATGTCAAGCTAAGAATGATTTCAAGACATGTGTCCAATGGAAGAAATGCTTCTTCACATGTGACCAATGTCACATCGTCCCTTGTCTTTCCTTCTTTTGCTTCCTTCCCTTCCCTCTCTCTTCTAGTCTCTGTCATTCTTTGTCTTTCACACAATCCTGCAACTCAGTCTCCATTTCTTCCATTTTTTTCATCCAGTCACTAAAATATATTTATTTAGAGCTTCCCACATGCACTATGCAAGTTCAATAGGAGATATCAGAAATTTTGAATAAAAAAGTTAATAATAGATTATTGGACAAGTGTTATCTTTCCCAAACTGTTCCCTTAAACTAGAAATGCTGTTTTTAAACAAAGCTTTCATTATCTAGTTTCTTAGTAAAATAGTTTTATACTGTGATTCACTGTTTATATGTATTTATACATAAAATAATGTATATGTACACAGGAAAATTTTTATTAAAAGTTTGCCATGTTTATTTTCATTCTTTTGCAATGAAAACAATGTTAAAAGTTTCGTGTAGCTTTTCTGTTATTTTCCTGTCTAGCTTGGAAATAGAAAAAGCTATAGAATCACCCTAAACTCCTGTCTCTCAATGCATATAAATGCATCCCAAGAGCTAAGTTAAAGAAGAAATTAGCTTTCTGTCCTTAGCCCACCCAGATAAATCTCTGTCAGTTCATCTCTTTCATGTTCTATTTTGTTTTTTTCCTCCTGGATGAAGAGGTAGCCTGTGGACTTCTAATTTATAGCCATGATGAACCTCTCTTGTAGAGATTTTCAGAATGTAGGTTGGATGCACTTCTTAAAAGGAAAGGTGGTTAAGTACCAAGGTTGAAAACAAGGGAGCTCAGGAAATCCTAAGTGTAAACACAGCCATCCAATCACTGCAAATTATCTCTGGATCCTTTTCCTCTGAATTCAGGAGAACAGTCTCGCTGAAAAAATTTTTTTTTCATTCTAAATTAAGCAACATTTTTCAAGGACTGAAGAAGCACCTGAGTGGGAAAAGGGGTTTTAGATATGTAACCCATTAACCTTTGATCATTGATTATCTTATTATTATACTTTTACAAGTGGGTGTGAAGATATTTGAGCTTAATAAAAGGCATTTAGAAAAGACACTGCAGCGGAAACAGGATTTGATGAGTTAGAGTAATAACTGAAAAAGTAAAACATACTTTGAATTTTTTTCTTCAACATATTTATGAAATGAATTTGAAAAACAAAATACATTAAGTAGATATATATGTATATATATTCACTGTAGTGAATAAAGAGTATATATTATTCATACATATATATATACACACACAATATAAACTCTTTATTCACTGCAGTTATAATTTAAGTTATACAGGAAAGACAGACATCTATGTCAGGATTAATTTTCAATTAATTCATAGAAATATCTATACTTCTTGCAATGGTTGGTTTTCATTGTTCAATTGACAGACCTTTGAATTCCCTAAAAGGTAAAGCTCTCTCTCTCTCTCTTTCTCTGTCGCTGTCTATGCACCTCTCATGGATGCATGGTGTGTATATGTGAGTGTTCATGCCTAGAGAGAATCACTTAGCTAGGAAGACCCACCTTTAGTGTGAATATGCCCATGGACTAGGGATCTGGAGTGAATGAAAAGGAAAAAAGACACACAAGCTGAGCAGCACCACCATTTCTCTTTCTCTGCTTCTTGATGCCAATGCAATGTGACCAGCTGCCGCTTGCTCATCCTATCATGTGTTTACTATTATGATAGACTCTATCTTTTTGAAGTGTGAATCAAAATGGATCCTTTCTTCTCTGACTTGCTTTCATTGGGTAATATCCAGACAGCCATGGGAAAATTAACTAATACAGAAAAGTGGACCTGATAAATGAGGTCGTTCTGATAAGCCTGACCATGTGAGTTCTAGGCCTTTGGCATTAGTTTGCGGAAGGAATTAGAAGAGATTGTACCTGTGGGCTAGAGAAGGCCTAGGATTCTGTGAATAAGACTTACCGAGTTATTGTGGTGGAAGTTCAGAAGACCAGATTGCTCATAAAAACGCTGCCAGCAAAGACTGGGGCCATGAAGTTTCAGAGAAGAAAAAAGGCTCTATCAAGACTTGGACAGGACATAGTTAATGCTTTACTCTGATATGCAATGTGGCTGTAGTGTCTCTAAGTCCTGAAACTTGAGCAAAGCTAATTTCAAACAGCATGGATGGAGCTAGGGAAATGGCTCCGCAGTTTAGGGTGGCCGCATCCACATCCGGTGGCACTAAATGAAGAACTAGGAGCTACTAACAAAAGGGAGTCAGCAAGCTTGTCTGAAAGCTTGGCTTCTTTATTAAATTGTACACACTCATTTTAGTCCAGGAGTTTAAAGGCATTCCCAGAGTCCATAAAGTTAGATTATTTTCATTTTGAGGAAGAGTGAATTATTGAAGAGTAACAAAGGAAAGTTAAATAAAAGTAAAAGTAGCCACTCTATCACCAAAAGGGATGTTTTACTGTTGGCCTTACATTAAACTTTATGCCACAGTCCCTAGTTGTTGCTGGGCTTAGGTGATATTTTAGTATTACAACTGGCATTGGAATTATCCCTTGTTCTGTATAAGTTTGGACTCTTGGAGGCTAGAGAGATGGCTCAGTGGTTAAAGAACACTGGTTGCTCTTCCAAAGGACCTGGGTTCAAATCCCAGCACCTACAGTTCACAGCTGTCTGTAATTGCTGGGCATGGTGGCATACACCTTTAAACCCAGCACTCACTCAGGAGGTAGAGGATCTCTGTTAGTTCATGGCTAGCCTGGTCTACCAAGTGAGTCCAGCACAGTCAAGGATACACAGAGAAAACCTGTCTCAAATAAATAAATAAACAAACAAACAAACAAACAAATAAATAAATAAACAAATTAAATAAATAAGGTTAGGATTCTAATCAATGTCTAATCTATGAAAAATTCTCTTGTATCTTCAAGTTTAATTATTTACTGTTGCTTTCTATTTCTTAATTCATCTTGGAAGTTACTAAATGTGCTTGTCTGTTACTGTGTCCTGTGAACTGTGTCCTGTCTGCAATTCTCATCTTCCAAAGCAAATTGTGGATTATTTTTTGTCTAAGACATCATCCAATCCTTCAGATGAGCCTGGTTCTAGGCACAAACTCCCCAGGTCTGTGTCCTGCAGCTAGTAATACATAATGATAGTACCTTTCCTTCCAGAGGCCTGAGAAAGGTAGTCTTGCTATGGAAAGACACTAGTTTGTATTGCCAGCAGTGCAGAACATTTAATTACAAAGAGAAGGTTGGTCCCAGCATTTTAGACTCTAAGAACTTTATTTGCACCATACATAGACATCAATAACACCACAATCAATTAATTTGAAAATGAGAAATCACTTCTAGAGTTGGTTGAGGTTTGGATAAACCACAAAGAAACTCCTTCACCTAGAGAAGAAATAGGCAGTCAGTCACAGGTCCAGGAGAGGGCACTCTGAGGAGCAGCATTCTTTCTGCTTCAATGATGGGTGGGGTGTACCAAGGTTCTCATAAAAATAAGCCCTTTGCTTACATTCCCAATGTCCAGTCCATACGTATTTGGCAACTGACTTTAACATTCTACAATGCAACCATCTCCATGAGTTTAAAGTTCTATATCTGACTCAGCTTCCATCCTAACTTGCATCACCATTTTAAAAACATCTTCTTAGATCCAGAACAACCTCTTAATTCATGAACAACTCAAAATTTAACTATGAGCCTATTGAGAATGTATGCTAAGCCTTATAATTTTCATAATTGTGGCCTGATTATTTTTGTTATTTTGTATTGTATTTGTTGTTATAAGAGAAAGAGCCATTTGTTGGACTGAAAGGGGGATCTGTTGGGGGGAAAAGATATACCTTAAACTTAAAAAAATAAAAAAAGGAAGCAGATAGGGTGATATGAGGGGGAAGAGGGTGGGAGGGTGGGACGGGAGCCGGGAGTAGAGAGGGGATTGTGATTGAGATGTAACTTGAAGAAATAGAAATAAAATAAATAAAGACTAACACACACACACACACACACACACACACACACACACACACACACAATTAGCCCTTTACTTTCTAATACCCAATGCTAAGAACACCAGCATTACCTATAGTTAAAAACGATGCAGAGCTAAACCTGTGCTTCGGTTTTCTGGCGAAGAATGATGAACAACAGTAGAAAACCACAGCGACAACATCTAATAGCAACAATGTGAAGAAAGAGAAAAGGGGAGGGAGGGAGGAAGGGAGAGGTACAGAAGGATGAGGAGGATGGGGAGGATGAGGAGTGGGATGGAAGGAGGCAACATCTTATATTTTCTATGAGAGTCTCTTAATAAGTTGAGTCCTTAGTGTACTCTTAATATAGTAAAGAATTCAGTGTCATTTAGTATGCTATGCACTTCATACACACAAATTAAATAGGACCTCTTTTTTTAAAATATGACCTTACTGATCTTAGAAGAGGTGAAACATGTGAAAATTATATCTTAAAAAAAGCTACCCTTGTGTATATTGATACAAAATTAGATTATATTTGGCTACATCAGTCCTGATCTTTGTATATTGATACAAAATTAAGATTGTGTTTGGCTACATTGGTATTTATCTTTTTGTAAATGTTTATTCACTACTTCAAGCCACATCTCCATCACAGTGCCCCCCTTCCATCCCTCCCAGTCCTACCCTCCCACCCTCCTATCCTACTCCTCCAGAGTGGGGTGTCCCCACACATCAGTCCCCCGCCCCACTCCAACAGTCACATGAGGGCCAGAGGCTCCTCATAGACTGGGGGCCTACATGGCAGCACCAGTAGGGCAAAGTATCTCATCAACAAAGTCCATGTTCTTGTTCCTTTTGGTGTGTTGGCTGTACAATAGTTATCCTGTACTATATGGCTTGATACAAAATTAAGATTATATTTGGCTACATCGGTATTGATCTTGGTATATTGATACAAAACTAGGGTTTACTCTTTTAAAGGTATTATACTTATGTAATGCTTAAAAATGCAATGTGAAATTTTGGCCTTTTGATAGTAACTGTCACAAATTGTTTAGGACAATTAAGAAATACCAACTAATAGTCATTCAAGCATGTCATTTTGTTAGGTACTAGCATAGTGTATCACAGATGTTTTCTAAGTTAATCAGAAATTAAGTTGCTAAGAGACAAGCAACATTTCCTTATCTCAATATATGGGGATAGAGAGGTGGTCTTCAAAAACCTCAAGAGATCTGTAGAATATGGCATTCAAAGATGTTTTCTTTTCTTTTCTTTCTTTCTTTTTTAAGGTTTTTCGAGACAGGGTTTTTCCGTGCATCTCTGGTTGTCCTGGGCTGACTCTGTAGACCAGGCTGGCCTTGAACTCATATAGATCTGCCTGCCTTTGCCTCCCTGAGTGCTGGGATTAAAGGCGTGCACCACCACCGCCTGGCTCAAAGATGTTTTCTTTTTTTTTTTTTTTTTTTAATTACATCTCAGTAACAAACCCCTCCCTATTCCCCCTTCCTATCCCGCCCTTCCACCCTCTTCCCCCCAGAAGTTTCCCCTTTCAGTCCAACAGATGGTTCCTTCTCTTATAACAGTGAATACTATACAAAACAACAGATATAAATATGCCACATTTATGAGAGTTAAATGGCCCAGTATACCTTCCCAATGTCCAGTTTATAAATATTTGGCCCCTGACTTTAACATTCTACTATCTAACCATCTCCTTGAGTTTAAAGGTCTATATGTGACTCAACATTCATACTAACTTGCAACACACTTTTAAGAGTATCTTCTTAGATCTATAACACCCTTCTTAGATTTTATAACACCCTTTTTAGAGGGTGTTATAAAAAGGGTGTTATAAAGATGTTTTCTTAAGTTAAGATTTTTTTTTTTTTATTGAGACATGTCAGCTCCTGACATCACCCCCCACCCCATTCTACTCCAAGTAGATGATGAGCATTGAAGACTTTCCATTTGGAGATGGCTGCATAAGTGACAAGCGTGTCACTGGGCAAGAGAAAGCCCTTGCTTCAACTGTAGACAGAATGCTCTCCAAAAAGGACAAAACTTGGAAGCAGGTAAGTCGATGCTCTAGTTTGGTCAAGACAGGGTAGGCAAGTCCTTCATAATATCTGCTTTACAATTAGTGTTTGTCAGAGATACTGGGGCAAAAGACTGAGGATAGATGCTCCAATGTATTGAGAGAAATTGGGGACTTTACAGGCAGCCAGTTGTCTGTCATTTCTTAGATTTGAAAGGTGCTGGCTTTGCACTTCCAGTTTATACATATATATTTATCCTTCTCAGGTCCCTGATATGGTAGAAGACTAGACAGTTAAGTCTTACAGTTAAGTTTTAAGTTGTTTAGGAATTAAAAGGATGTTCTAGGTCTAAGAAGATGTCTTTAAATTGGTGATGAAAGTTAGGATGGAAATTGAGTTAGGTATAGAACTTTAAACTCACTGAGATAAATAGGCAATATAATATTAATATCAGTAGCCAAATATGTATGGACTGGATATTAGAAATGTATGTTATATCTTATAATTTTAATAATTGTGGCCTAATTGTTCTTATTGTTTTGCATTTTATTTACTGTTATAAGAAAAAGAGCCTGTTTTTGGACTAAAAGGGTGAGCTGTTGGAGAGAAAAAAGATACACCTTAAATTAAAAAAACAACAACAATATAAAAAAGCAGATAGGAGGGTGAGGGGGAAAGAGGGTAGGAGGTGGGGACTGGTATGGGGAGGAGGGAGGGGACTTTGAGTGAGATGTAACTTGAAGAAATAAATAAATGTTTAAAAAAAGCTACCCTTGCTATATAATTTCCCAAAACAGGAGTAGTAAAAGCATGAGGACTCCTCCTACATGGCTGAAGGCCGCACATAGTTAAGTCTCTTCCTGTGTGCTGAGCTGTGTATTGTGAAATTTGAGAGTGGTGCCTTTAGCTTTCCAGGTTGATTCACAAAAACATTAGCTCTGGGGGTAAGAATAAGCCCAAAGTAAGCTGTGGCAGAGCAAGCTGTAAGCATGTGGGAAATGAGGTGTTTGAACTTCTGTAGAAGCTGTAAGAGAAGACTCACTTCTTGTTTCTGAATCCAGAGATGGCATGAGAATTTTCCCCATCACCATAATGGCAGGTTGCCCACTGAAACCAGATATGTATAGTATTAATTACTGTAACAAGGGAGAATTAGGAGCAACAATCACAAAATATGCAATTAAGTTTTTTTTTTTAATAATTTATTTTTTATTTCTTCAAGTTACATCTCAATCACAATCCCCTCCCT
>CAJQZJ010004763.1:2792867-2815898 GCA_907164525.1 Lophiomys imhausi
ATTCTGAGCCTTGGCTCTGCCTATGGCCATTCTGAGCCTTGGCTCTGTCTATGGCCATTCTGAGCCTTGGCTCTACCTATGGCTACTCTGAGCCTTGGCTCTGTCTATGGCCATTCTGAGCCTTGGCTCTACCTATGGCTACTCTGAGCCTTGGCTCTGTCTATGGCCATTCTGAGCCTTCACTCTGTCTAAAGTGTTGTACACTTTCACCATCAATTATACACTTATCCACAACACTCACAAAAAGAGAAAAATACAGTGGAGTTGAGATTAGAAAATATTTATATTTTTATATCTTCATTCATGACTGAAGTCATATTACCTACATTCTGTCTTTCTTCATTGTCATATCACCCTTTCCTGGGACCTTAGGTCAAGGGATTTCCATACAGCTTCGTTTAGAATAGCTGTACTTCCAACTAATGACCCCACATTTTCAAAGCCATGTATTCATTGACAGTAATACATTGAAAAAATACATTGAAGCAATGTATTAATTGGAAGTAACTTATAAAGAAACCTTATCTTTTTAATAAAAGAAATAATGTCACTCATACATGATTTTCTTTTAATAGCATTTGTAGTATCCATTTTAATTTAATTTTCAAATAGTTGTAATGATATTGTGATTATTTAAATTATTTACTCATATTGAACATGAGAAATTCATCACTTTTTCCATTCTTTTAACATGCTTAAGGTAAATTTGTAACATAAAATAAGGAAATCTGAAATTTAGTTTGTAATCTTGAGATTTTTTTGATTAATATGTTTCCCTCACCTTTATTTTAGTATACACCTGATATCAATTTCAAGATACCAACATTTTGATCTTAACAATTAATACTTGAAAGTTCAAATTTTAATTGAGTTTTTTTTGAGATTTTCTTTTTTTAATTTATTTTTTATTTCTTCAAGTTACATCTCAATAACAACCCCTCCCTACTCCCCACCTCCAGTCCCACCCTCACACCCTCTTCCCCCTCAACCCCCATCCTCTTCCCTTTTTTTTGTTTAAGGTATATCTTTTTCCCCCCAGTACCTCCCCCTTTCAGTCCAACAAATGGTTTTGCTCTTATAACCATAAATACAATACAAAACACCAGAAATAAATAGGCCACAATTTTGAGAGTTATATGCCTGAGCATACATTCCCAATGTCCAGTCCATACGTATTTGGCACCTGACTTTAAAATTCTACTATCCATGTAAATGACTGTATAAATTAACGTGGCATGGTGGACTATTTTAATACCCATATGTAATGTATAATAATTAGATTAAATTACACAAATATCTCTTCATATATATATATGGGAAATATAGAGAATCCTTTCATCTAGTTTTTGTAAATGAATAGTTTACTGTCTATACTCCTCAATAGCATACTGAAATTTCTTGACTCTGTCCTTCGCAAATAGCGTCCATTGATCTGCCTTCTGTGGTTTTCCCTCTCATCTATGTTGCCCAGCCTCTGGTAACTACCAGTCTACTTTCAGTTTGTATCAGATCAACTTTTGTAGATTTTACATGCCAGTGAGATCATCATGATTCTATTTTTGTGCCTGGTTTACTTCATTTAATATAATGATCTCCAGTCTAACCATTATCATAGTTAACAGGATTTCATACTTTTTATGATGAAATAATAATTTCTTGTATATATGTATACATTTTATTATTTTTTAAAAGTTTATTTATTCATTTTACATCCCAATCATAGTCCCTTCCCTCATCTCCTCTGGGTTCCACCCTCCTGCTCCCTTCCCCCACCACCTCCCCTTCTTCTCAGTAAAAAGGATCCTCCCACCCCAGCACACCTAGTCAGATCAGGATTGAGCACATCCTCTTCCATTAAGGTCATGCCCCATTAGGGGTAAGTGGTCAAAAAGCAGGCATCAGAGTCTGTGACAGAGACAGCATCCATTTCACTTGCTAGGGGACCCATATGATGACCATCGGTTACATACATTTAGGGAGGCTAGTTCCAGTTCATGAAGGCTCTTTGATCGATATTTTAGTCTCTGTGAGTTGCCATAGGCCTTGGTTAGTTATTTGTGTTGGTCTTTTTGTGGAGTTCTTATCCCCTCTGGGTATTGCTATCCTTCCCACTCCCCTGCCCCCACTGATCTACCAGACACCCAGCACTCCTCTGAATGTTTATGAGAAGTACAGGGATAAAGATATGCCAGAAATTGAAGGAATGTCCAACCAATGACAGACACAACCTGAGTCCTACCCCAAGGGAGAGAACCAACCCCTATCACTTCTAAGATACTCTGCCATGCTTACAGACAGGAATATAGCATAACCGCTCTCTGCGAACCTCCATGCTGCAGAGGATCTAAACAGAGGCTGAGACTCACTACCAAACATTAGGAGTAGCATGGGGTATTATATTTTTGTAAACCACTCAGCTGTTGACAGACCAGACTCAGTTTGTTTGCATTTTTATTGGCTGTTGTGAATTAAGCATAGGAATATTGATGCCTCCTTGATATACCAGCTTTCTTTCACTTTAATATATACCCAGAAGTGGACCTGCTGCATCATATGGAAGTTTGATTTATAATTTTTGAAGGCAGTTCATACTTTGTTCTATGTAGCCTCACTTCTCTCTACTCTAGTTTGTTATTATAATTTCTATTCTAGTGTAGAAACTGTGGAATGATTCTTCCCATACTATCTCCACCAATTGTTATGTTCATTGTTGTGGTACGAGCCATCCTTAAAGACACGAAGTGACATGATGTTGCAGTTAACTGCATGTCTCTGATGTTGGTAAATATTTTTCAAGCACCTGTCAGTTATTTCAATGTCTATTGGAAATGTAAATTTAGATCAATTGTTACAGTGAATCTTTCGGGAGTTTGATGAATATCACTTTATTTTGCAAGCAAGTTCTGGTGCATAAAAATTAAGCAGAAATTTTTCTATGTGAATGTCCTGCACAGTTTCCTCTTGTTTTGGCATCTTGCATTGGTGTGCCATAGTTCTACATGTCTAGTCAATATTTGTAAGCCATTCTTTTTACATTAAAGTGAATTCCATTCTACACATTTCTGAATGTTTTTCTTGATGGATGATGTTGTGTGTTCAAGATTAAGCTATAATATGAAATAGTTTCATCTCTAAGGATTTCTCCCACATTTATTAACTGTATCCCTGTCTGTATTCTACTTACTGTCTACACAATTTTGCCTTTTCAAGGGTGTCATGCTTTGAAGTTTGAAATGCATAGCTTTCCCGGATGCTTTTCTTTTCTTCTCTTCACTTCACATTATGCGATCGCACTTCTGCCAAGCATTTTTATAGCTTTAAAGAACATTTATTTTCATCCCTGAATAATATTCCATTGTTTATATGTACAACATTTGTTTATTCCCTCTTACGGTAAAGAACATCTTGGTTTCTTCCTTTTGGGCAGTTATGAATAAAGCCAATATGAACATTTAAGCACCATTTTGTATCGTAATGGACACAAGTTTTAAAGTTGTTTGGAAAAATTTCAAAGAGCGTGTTTGCTGGATCATATGGCAAGAATACGTTTTGCTTTGTTAAAAACTACCAGACTGTTTCCCACTAGACTCTCTACTTTTGGAGATATATTTTAGAATACCATTTTGGATTCCCAGGAAACATTGCTCCCCCCTTTTTTTGCCATCATTTGAATTGTCAGTAATTTAGACTTTAGACAATTCCATAAGTATGTGGTAGAATCTTACTGTTTTTCTTTTTCAAGTTTCCAGTTCACGAATAAGGTACGGTGTTAGATATCTCATCAAATGATCACTTGACATCTCTATATTGTTGCTGGTGAAAATATGCTCATCAATATTCTTTTTGTAACTGCTGCTGTTTCATTATCCATCTCAGAATTCCTTAATGTTATCAAAAGTTTAATAATTTGTTGTGATTTTTAAATTGTCTTATAGAACTATTTTTCCTGAAAATATTACAATCAGTACTGAGCAAATTAATTTATAAGTGAAATCTGAAATAGATTGTTTTGAATTCTAAAATAAAATATCTTTATTCTATTATTCTATAGAAGAAACAAACTTCATAATGTAAATTGTTTGTAAAAAAAATGTTGTCTGTGAGCATTAAAATATTTTCATAAACCATGTAATCAATTTGGTTTTCCCATTGACTTGAAAAATACAGTTGTCCAACTCCTAAATGACACAATAATTCAGGAGTGTCAGAATAGACCTTTGTACCAACATTTAGTGTTTTTAATATATAACAATTGATGGTGCTGTAAAATTTACAGTTGTGATTTGTACTTTCCAAATGTTGACAAAGAACAGTGACATAGTGGTTATAATTAGTAGTTCATCAAGATATAAACTTAAATAATTTCCATCTAAAATTGACTCATGGCCCAGATGATCCAGCCTTGCAGACTTCTTCAATAGCAGTTTCCTCAAAAGTCTACAACTGCAACAACTCAAAATCGCTAAGATCGTTCAGCTCCACAGAATACTCCAGCCAGATCTTCAGTAAAGCTCTGAAGATCAGCTTCTGTCTATGAACTTCTTAGGACATCTAAATAGCTGAGCACAAAAGGACTGAACATCAAATGATTCTATTAACATTTTTAACCATTATTCCATTCTTATTTGGGCCCCAAACAGGTTTACTATGTCCCAAATCAGCAGGAAGTCATTTTAAGAGAACAACGTCCCATCCCCAGAAGGTGGGGAGGGTGTTCCCCCCACTTTGGTTATTTGATAGATAATAGAAAATTTTGTTATTTAGGGGAAAAGACTACAAGCTGTTAAATGGTCTTGTTAAATGGGTTTTGGAGGTTAGACCCAGGGACTTCTCTCTTTTTCTTTTCTGTATCCTTCTTTCTCTCCTATATAAGAGTGAACAGACTTGAGAAAATGGGACATAGACATAGTATAGGAAAGATCAAGAAAAAAGGACAGATTATTGAATATGGCCTTATACTTTTGTATACTGATACAAAATTAATATTATATTTGGCTAAATTAGTATTGATCATTGTATATTAATGCAAAATTAAGATTGTATAGGGCTACATCGGTATTGATCTTTGTATATTGATACAAAATTAAGATTATATTTGGCCACAATGGTATTGACCCTTGTATATTGATGTAAAATTAAGATTTTATTGGGCTACATCGGTATTGATCTTTGTATATTGATACAAAATTAAGATTATATTTGGTCACATTGGTATTGATCTTTGTATATTGATACAAAATTAAGGGTAACGCTTCTTAAAGGTATTGTTCGTAGTAATACTTAAAAATGAAATGTTAAGTTTTGACCTCTTGCTACCAACCAACATAAATTGTTTAGGATAATTAAGAAACGGAAACTAATAGTCATGAAAACGTGTCATTTTGTTAGTTACTATGACAGTCTATCACAGTTATTTTCTAGGCTACTCAGAAATCAAGTTGCTGAGAGACAAGCAATATTTGCTTATCTAAACATTATCAATGAGAATTTTATAGATGTTTATGGTAAATAATCAATGATTATAGTTACATGTATCATTAGGCAACTGCCATTCTATACACCTGACAAATTTAACCAGTGCTTTACTATCTATAGAAAAGTTTGTTTGCTTTATAAACACTTAAAAATAACTTTTATAAGTGTGGATTTAGGTGCCATGTGCATCCTTCTGAGTCTGGGTTAGCTCACTCAGGATGAGCTTCTCTAGTTTCATCCATTTGGCTGCAAATTGCATGATTTAGTTGTTTCTGATGGTTGAGTAATATTCCACTGGGTAGATGTACCACAGTTTTTTTTTTTTTTATCCATTCTTCAGTTGAGGGACATCTGGGTTGTTTCCAGTTTCTAGCTATTACAAATAAGGCTGCTATGAACATAGATGAGGAAACGTCCTTGTGGTTTGGTGAGGAATCATTCGGATGCATACCCACAAGTATTATGGCTGGGTCTTGAGGTAGAGCTATTCCAAGTTTTCTAAGATATCACTAGACTGATTTCTACAGTGGTTGTAAGAGCTTGCACTCCCACCAACAATAGAGGAGTGTTCCCCTTTCTCCACAGCCTTGCCAGCATGTGCTGTCATTTGAGTTTTTGATCTTAGCCATACTGACAGGAGTGAAATGGTATCTCAGTGTTGTCTTGAGTTGCATTTCTCTGAAGATTAAGGATGTTGAGCATTTCTTCAAGTTTCTCTCAGCCATATAGTTCAGGATAGCTATACTACAGCCAATGCACTAAAGGAAACAGGAACATAGACTTTGTTATCTGTCAATGAGACACTTTGCCTTAGTGGTGCTGCCTTGTATGCCCCCAGTGTATGAGGAAGCTCTTGGCCCTTTGTGACTGCTGAACTGGGACGGGGACTGTTATGTAGGGACACTCCACTCTGCAGGAGTGGGATGGAAGGGATAGGGGGTAGAGGGTGGGAGGGCTGTACTGGGAGGGGTGGAAAGAGGGTACTATAATGGAGATGTAACCTGAAGTAATAAATAAACATTAAAAAATAAGTGTGGATTTAAGGTTGTCTTCTTTTGCTTTGGTTGTATCAGGGGGTCCAGGGGTTGTTGCAGCAGGATAACTAGGATCTGGTGAGGCCATATTGCCTTGGTATTGTACCTGGGTAACACTTAAAAATGCAATGTGAAGTTTTGACCTTTTGATAGCAACTGTCACAAACTGTTTAGGATAATTAAGAAATGAAACTAATAGTTATTCAAACATGCCATTTTGTTAAGTACTAGCATAGTTTATCACAGATATTTTCTAAGTCAGAAATCAAGTTACCAAGAGACATGCTACATTTGCTTATCCAAAAACAGACAGATAGATATGTAGTCTTCATAAACTTCAAGAGATCGGTAAAATATGACATTCAAAGATGTTTTCTTAATTTAAGGTTTTTTGATCTTGTCGATTGTGTTCTTACACTGGTCTTTAGCCATTTGGTTGTTCTTGGTGTTGGTTGGGTGTTCTTGATGCTAACAGGATTCCTCAGGGAGCCAGGGAGAGCCTTCGGCCTGATGATGGAGCACAGGGAATAGCAGGCTGTTCACATCATTTGTGGCTTGATCCTAGACCTCCCATACATATGAGCCTGATTGGCTGCCTGGTCCTCAAATGGGTCTCCTAACAATTAGAGCAGGGGCTGTCTCTGACTTGGATTCTGTTGCCTCCCTCTGGATCTCATTTCCTTTGCAGGGCCTCTTTGTCTTACCTTAGTGAAAGAGGAGGCACTTAGTCTGATGCGATTTGATGTACCACAATGGGTTGGTACCACAATGGGGGGAAGGCAGTGAGTTGGAGGGTGGGACTGGAAGGAGAGGGGTGAGTGGGGTTGTGAATGGGATGTAAAATAAACAAATAAATAAGTTACTGAAAAATGATTTTATAATAAAATTTATAAAATAAAAATGATTTTATATTAGGCTATCTACTGATTGAAAAAATATTCTTTTAACAATTTTGTTATTCACATATTTTTTCATATTGACAAAATGGTTATTCCTTTAGCACCAGGAAATGTGTATTTATGGATGTACCAACCACCCATCCTCAGGGTTGTTTTAAATGTGTGGTACTGGACTTGGCATCTTGATTCAACACTTGTGCTAAATGTCTAATTTTATTTATATACCACTTATATGGACCTTAATTAGGTACATTTTTATTTATAGATACACCCAGAATAAAGTTAGGTTTTTTCCTGAAGAATTTATTTTTTAATCTTTCATTGAAAATAGCTTTTATTTTCCTCTCCTAATATATCCAAATTACAGTTTTCCCTTTCCTTACTTCTCCCAGTTCCTCCCCAGCCCCCCCTCTAATACAGATCCACTCCCTTTCTGTCCCTTATTAGAAAACAGACAGGCTTCTAAGGGTAATAATAGAATAAAATATGCATAATAACATAAAATATAAGCTAATACATAGGAATAGGACAATCTAAATAAAGGGAATAGAGCTCAAGGAAAGACATATGAAACAGATATAGACATGAAGATCCAATGGTCACGCACACAGGAATTCCATAAAACTACTAAACTGAAAGCTGTAATGTACATACAAAGTACCTGTGGGGTAAAAAGCAAGATATATATATATATATATATATATATATATATATATATATATATACACATACTTTTTAAAAAGGCAAAGCTTTAGCATGACATTAAGAGACAAGGAGCCTCCAAAGATGCCATTGAAGTCATTTTCTGTTGGCCATCTGCACAAATAGTGGTGTCTAACTGGATGTTGGCATGTAGAAGAATGCAAATAGATCCATTTGTCAACCTGCACAAAACTCAAGTCCAAGTGTGTCAAAGACCTCAATATAAAAGCAGATAATAAACCTGATAGAAAAGAAAGTGGGAGAATAGTCTTGAATGCATTGCACAGGGGACAACCTCAACTGAAGAGAACACCAATAGCTCAGGCACCAAGATGACAATAAATGAGACCTCATGAAACTGAAATACGCCTCTGTGGCAAAGGACACCATCATTCAGACAAACTGGCAGCCTATAGAATGGTTAAAGATTTTTTTTTATCAACTACATATCTCATAGAGGGCTAATATCCAAAATATAAAACGAACTCAAAATACTAGCTAACAAGAAAACAAATGGCCCAATTAAAGGGGTGGGAAGAGGGTACTATGATGGAGATGTAACCTGAAGTAATAAATAAACATTAAAAAGAAAAAATGGGGTACAGATCTAAACAGAGAATTCTCAAAAGGAATAATTCTGGTGGATGACAAACACTCAAATAAATGTTATGAATTGTGCTTTATATATGAAAAAAGACATAGTCAAGAACTATTTTTAAAAGAACTTTTAAGGAAATATTTTAAAGAATCAAAGAATTAATTAAAACAGATGGGAAATGAGACCACTGAAATCAAGGAGACGTGTCTCAGAAGAGGAAACTCCAAGGAACAAAAATATATATATAGTGACTGATTTTGGACATGTTGTCTTTTCTAGCTTCAATGAAATATTCTTGAAAAGAGGGGAAAAAGCTATATATATATATATATTCTTCAGGATATATAATGTGATTTTACATGCATTATAAAATGGTTGATTCAAAGTAATTAATATACCTACATCCCAAAACAAATTCAGATCTTAGAAAATTTCCAGTGTATATGCTGTTATTGCAGTCACCATGATATATATAGATTTGAGAAATTGTTCATCTTTTAACTGAGTTGTACTCTATGATTAGAGAACACCATTTACTTTTGTCCCACAGTAAACACTCTGTTCTGTAGTTCATCGTTTATAGATTTCACACAAAAGTGACATCATGCAGTGTTTATATTTTGTGTCTGTCTTAACTTAGCGTAAGAACCTCTAGGTTTAGTATTTTTAAACTGGAAAAAATTTCCTTAAATGGTAAAGAAAATCCTCAAGTGAAAAAACATTGCATCTTAAATTTTTTGATAAAATATTTTTCATAATTTTCATTAAAAATATCTAAATTTAAACTCTGCAAGGTTTCAGAGAAAACACATTTTCTTGTAAAGCTGTCTTCTTTCAGTTGAGCTTGGATTTCCTAAAGATCCCTTGTTTTAGACTTTCATCTATATTCAGTTGTAACAAATGTATTTGTTGATTATTTTGTTAATGTTACTATTATTGCGGGCCCCCTTTGGCCCTGCAATAAAGATACATTTGCGTTAGTTGCTCCTACTTTTCTTTCCTTCATTTATCCTTTGTCCTAATATGTGATTAATTTTTGAGAAAGCTCCATGGGCTACTGAAAATACATGTCTGAGTGTAATGTTGCTGTAGATTTTTATTGGTTTATTTGATTTGTGCTGACTTCAATGTTTCTCTGTTTACTTTCTTCTTGACTACTTGTCTATTGGTGAGAAAGGAGCCTTGAAGAGAGCCACCATCACAGTTTACAGTTAACCAGTGGCTTTATGTCCTGTTGTTTTCCTTATGAAACTGCGTACTTTTGTCTGATGTATATATGATCAGAATTTTAATATCCTTAAGGAGTGAAAAGGCCTTCTCTGCCTCTTTTGACTGGTTTTGCTTTGAAGTCTATTTTGTCAGATATTAGAGAAGCAGTGCTTGCTCATTCCTTTGTTCCATTGGAACTGGAATACTTTTTGTCATCTTTTTATCCCAAGGCTGTTTCTATCTATGATGATGAGGTGTGTTTCTTAGAGGGAGCAAAAACAGGATCCAGTTTTCCTATTTGATCTAAAGCCTGTGTCTTTTGATTAGAGACTTGGATCATTAATATGCAGAGGCACTATCAAAATGTGCGCATCAATTGCATCATATCACTGATTTTGTAATTTTCTTAGAATTTATTTTTGTTAACTGCTCCGATATTCTGTATTTAGCTCTGTGATCTTGTGGGTGTGCTTATCCTCTCTTCGTACATGGAGTATTTCTTCTAGTATCCTTTGTAAGCTGGACTTTTGGTCGTCAATGTATGTCACCTTTTAAAAAAATTATGGAATGTTTTTATTTATCTTCAACTTTAATAGCTGGTTTTGTTAAACATAATATTCTGGGTTGGCAGTTGTAGGGTTTTTTTTTTCAGAACTTGGAATTCATTTTCCAGGTCCTTCTGTCTTTAACTGTTTCTGTCAAATAATCTTTAAAAGATTTATTTATTCTTATTCTTTGTGTATGAGTGTTTTGTCTGCATGAATGTTTGGTTACCATATGCATGCCTGGTGCCCTTTGAGGCCATAAGAGGTCATTGGATTCGTTGGAACTGTATACAGATGATTTTGAGTCAGCATGAAAGTGCCAGAAGTTGAACCAGAGTCAAGTGGTTTGGTCTTTTAACTATAAGATGAGATTCTAGTTCCATCCATTTGGCTGCAAATTGCATGATTTCCTTGTTTCTGATGGTTGTGTAATATTCCATTGTGTAGATGTACCACAGGTTTTTTTTAATCCATTCTTCAGTTGAAGGACATCTGGGTTGTAACCAGTTTCTAGCTATTACAAATAAACCTGCTATGAACATAGATGAGGAGGTGTCCCTGTGGATTGGTGAGGAATTGCTTGGATCTATACCCAGGAGTGGTACGGCTGGGTCCCGAGGCAGAGCTATTCCAAGTTTTCTAAGATATCGCCAGACAAAATTCTAAGATATTTCCATAGTGGTTGTACAAGCTTGCACTCCCACCAGCAGTGGAGGAGGGTTCCCCTTTTTCCACAACCTCGCCAGCATGTGCTGTCATTTGAGTTTTTGATCTTAGGTATTTTGACAGGTGTGAGATGGAATCTCAGAGACATCTTGGGTTGCATTTCTCTGATGATTAAGGATGCTGAGCATTTCTTCAAGTTTCTCTAGGTCATTAGATATTCCTCTTTTTTGAGTTCTTGGTTTAGTTCTCTACCCCATTTTTTTGATTATTTGGTTTCTTGGTGTTTAGTTTCTTCAGTTATTTATAAATTTTAGATACTAGGCCTCTGTTGGATTCTTCTGTAGTTTTATTCACAATATTTTATTTGTATTTGCTATGGTATTTTTTTTCCTTATTCTGTGGCCATAATTAAAAGATTTGGTTATTCCCTATGTTTTGCTCATATTAATTTTAGTGAATATTTTTAATCAATGTTTGAGAATTCATACAATGCATTTTGTTATTCACTTACCATATTCATTTACCTCCCCCAACTCATCTCAGATGTTACTACATATAGAAGTTCAGATCCTATTGCAGACCTTGTAGCAGTATCAGAGTACAATTAACATTCTGAGCTAGTAGAGAAATTACCTGTTATGCACTGCATAAGTAAGTGTCTATTAATTCCAGAAATCCCCCATGCTGACCTCTCACAGGATTTTTTTTTTATTTTACCCAGGAAAATTCACTATAGAACTTATTTTCAGTACAACTGGCCAAAGAGTACAAGTAACCATAATACTTAAAGTGTTCTTCTAGCACAGATTCTCCTTTTTAAAATAGTTTCCTTTTATTTTTTGAGAATATAATATATTATTTCCCATCTTCCTTTTCCTTACCCCAACTCCTCTCATGTATTCCTCTCCTTCTGTCTCTAAAATTTGTGGCCTCTTTTTTTAAATGGTTGCTTAAACACATATGTACACATGTATATTACTTTTTTTTTCTTTATTTTTTATTTCTTCAAGTTACATCTCCATCGCAGTCCCCTCCCTATTCCCCCCTCCAGTCCCACCCTCCCACCCTCAACCCCCATCCTCTTCCCTTTTTTTTTCTTTTAAGTTTAAGGTATATCTTATTTTCCCCTACAGTTTCTCCTTTCAGTCCAACAAATGGCTCTTTCTCTTATAATAACAAATACAATACAGTACAACAGAGGTAATTAGGTCACAGTTATGAGGGTTATATGGCTTAGCGTACATTCCCAATGACCAGTCCATATGTATTTGGTACCTGACTTTAACATTCTACTATCTAAACATCTCCATGAGTTTAAAGGTCTATATCTGACTCAACATTCATACTAACTTGCAACACAATTTTAAAAGTATCTTCTTAGATCTATAACACTCTCTTGACTCCTAAACAACTCAAAGTTAAATTATGAGACTCTAGCTATCTGTTCTTCAACCACCTCAGAGACCTGAGAGGGATAAATATATCAGATTTTATAGGAAGTACAGGGCCTGCAGCTTTCCAAACTAAGAAATGACATACCTGTGACTGCCTGGACAGTTCCCATTTTCTCTCCATACATTACAGCATCGATCTTCAGTCATTTGGCCCCGTTTCTCTGACAGACATTGATTGTAGAGCAGGGGTTATGAAGGACTTACCTACCCTGTCTTGCAGAGCTAGGCTGTCAACTTACCTGCTTCCAGGTTTTATCTTTTTTGGACAGCATTCTGTCTACAGTTGAGGCAAGGGGCTTTTCCTACCAAGAGATAGGCTTGCGACTAATTCAATCATCTCCCACTGGAGATTCTTCGCTGCTCATCTTCTACTTAGAGGAGAATAGGGGGTGCTGTCAGGAGTTGATATGTCTTGATATAAAAAAATCTAAAGTTACGAAAACATCTTTGAATGCCATATTCTGCAGATCTCTTGAGGTTTTTCAAGAGGCCCTATCTATCTCTTATATTAGGGTAAGCAGATGTTGCTGGTCTCTTGCCGGTTTATTTCTGATTAGCTTAGAAAGTAACTATAATAGGCTGTCATAGTACCTAACTGAATGACTGGCTTGCATAACCATTAGTTTGCATTTCTTAATTATCCTAAACAGTTTATGACAATTAGTAGTAAAAGGCCAAAACATCACATTTCATTTTTTTTCTTTACCTCCTAACCCTTCCATCCCATTTCTCTGGGGTGGGGTGTCCTTATATAACAGTCCCTCATCTCCATTGAGAGGTCGTATGAGGGCCAAGAGCCTCTTCATTCATTGGGGATCTACGAAGCAGTACCATCAATGAAAAGTGTCTCGTTGCCCGGGAGAGAGAACTACTAAACAAACAAACCAATAAGCATACAATAGATAAAAAGACTAAAAAATAGAAAAAAATATAACTAATATATAAAAAATAAATAAAGAATAAAAATAAAAAATAAGAAGTCTATGTCCAAGTTCCCTTTGGTGTGTTAGTTGCAGTATCGATACCTTCTACTATATAGCTAAAATCCTACTATAAGTGAATAGATGCCATATGTGTCCTTCTGAGTCTGGATTAGTTCACTCAGGATGAGCTTTTCTAGTTCCATCCATTTGGCTGCAAATTGCATAATTTCATTGTTCCTGATAGCTGAATAATATTCCTCAGTCTATGACTACAGTTTACTTACTCCATATAATATTATTTATTTACCTATGTTTTCAGGAATGGCTATTTGATATTGAATAACCAATTGTTGTGCTCCTCTCTGGGAAAGACTATTTCTCCTGCTCCTGGTATCCCTTATGTGCCTACAGTTCCTTATCTAGTGAAAAGGTTTTGTGAGCTTTCCTCCTCCAATGCTACCATGTCTTTTAGTAAAAATTATGTATTTATTTCTATTTTATGTATACGAGTATTTGCCTGAATATCTTCACATTGCCCACAGATGTCAGGAGAATGTGTTAAACACCATACAACTGGAGTTAGATCTGGCTGTGAACCATGGTGTATGTGTGCTGGAATCTGAACCCATGTCTTCTGGAAGAGCACCCAGTGCTCTTAATTGCGAGCCATTTCCCCAGCTAGACATTCTATGTATCTCTAAAATATATAGCTGAAGTATTATAATATAATTACTTATAGATTATGTCAAGATCATACTAAGTCAGGATGTCATGGTTGAATTTAGCTACAGAGTGCAATGTAGGCTGATTAATGAATGAGTCAGCCTAGAACTTACATTGCTTTGGGTATACAATTTATCCAAATGCTATAAGGTAAAAAGCATCCTAAAAATTCTCTTCTTAACACTGTTGAAAAGGATTTGATCAAACTCCCTGAGAAATAAGACAAATGTTCAGAGAATGTTATTTTCATATAACATTAAAAATAAGTATTAAAGTGGAAGATGAATATAATTCAAACTGGTAAAAATAATACTTCTTATGCTGAGATTTTCAAGATATATTGTTAGTATCATAAAGCACTGTTGGCCACAAATAAAGTGTGCATATCAATAGCAGATGTGACGTAACGGATGTAGGAGAATTTGCAAAAAAGTGTTGTCTAGTTTGTTAACCAGAGTTCTTATTAAACAGTGATCTAAGTCATGGTCTACAAACCCCAGAATGACATTTAAAAATCCCAAAGGAAAACTACGAACTAACAGAAGAGTGAAGACCTATATCCAGCTAATAGGCTCTATGACTTGTCTTAAGTTAATGTTCCAGGGACATCTGAGACCTTGCTATGACTACTGTGGGCTTCATTCCCTCCATAGTGGTTAGAGCGTGTGTTTTCTCTCTGTCACAAATAGAATGTCAGGTTACTCAGAAACTATTCCGGTTACCTTGCAAAAGTCTCATGCAGTCAAGAGAATATTGAGCAACCTCAGAATTAAAGATTTCAGAGGTTGAAATAATGAGACATTTGTTGAATCATTTTTTTGAGGTGTTGAGATTTCCCAGTGACAACAACAACAAAAAAGAAAATGACATCATGACAGGGGAAGAATATGTGGAGATCTCAGTGACACACAGTGATGGGTCTGCAAACTGCAGTGTGACTTTGTCTGTCGGAGGCATAAACCATCCAGACACCATGAATAGGAAGCATTGCTCCAACCCTGGCTACTGCTTATGCACGCTTTAGGGTTTGGGAGTTCTGCCTTACGAGATGTGAAAGGAAGATATAAAAAGAACTAGAGAAAAGATTGTTGCTTGGAATCTTCAATTTGTGTATGTCTTTCTCACTTATTTCCAATGATTTAAATGTCAAAAAAAGGTCTCATTAAGAGACTTTAAGTATAAATGGAAGAAATAAAACATCTTCTGGCAAACACTCATAAGTAATTTCAAAATTGAAGTTTTAAATTACCACATAATATCCATGTTTTTCTTTTGTATTTCAGAAAGAACACACACACACACACACACACACACACACACACAGATTTACAAAATTAACATGGGAAAACATGAATTTCTTAGAAACCAGCTTTACCATTTTTGTTCTACCAATTCTGTTACATATTTTAAGATTTAAATTAGAAAAAAGCCCCTTATACATATCTTGGAAAAGGATTAAACAGTTCCTTTTGTCCTTTGGAGAAAATATCCAATGCTACAGGTTGCATATGCCCTTAACAAAGCTATATGATGTTTTCTATTCACTGTGGTGTATTGGTGTGTTTAGATAGGCACACACACACATACATGCACACACACACACACACACACACACACACACACACACACACGCAAAATCTGTCAGATCCTTTAGGGTTCTCGCCTACTTGAATAAATGTTCTATTTTTATCAGAACATATATTCAGTGGGCTTTTCAGACAAATGTCATGGAAAACAATTCTCAGATCTGTGCTGTAATCTTTTAATTATTTTATTCATTATCCATTCACATAATAATAATTTGCTAGTAAGTAATGATTTTTTGTTATTAGAATTTGGTTTACTGATGCTTCATGGACTTGAATTTGAATATTGGAATAACTTTTGTTGACATGTTACTTCTGTATAGGATTATTTATTACTGTATTTCTTTTTTATGTTTATTTATACTTCAAGTTACATCTCCATCATAGTGTCTTCTTTCCACTCCTCCTGGTTCCACCCTGCCACCCTCTCTTCCCTCTACCACCCATCCCAATCCTCTGATGTGGAGTGTCCTAATATATCAGCCCCTCTCAGTTCAACAGTCATATTAGTGCTACAAGCTTCCTCTTGCATTGGAGGCCTACATGGTAGCACACCTAGGGCAAATTGACCAATCAATAGGTAACAAAGTCTATGTTTCTTATCCTTTTGGTGTAGAAAAAATATATCTAATTAAACTATTTACTAATATTTATATTATCTTTGTTTGGTTCGGCAGTATTAATCCTTAACCCGCCATTATAAATGAATACACACAGACACCACATGGATCTTAACAAGCCTAGGCCTGGGTTGTGCAATCCTAGCCCATCTAAGCTAGCTCATAAATTTATTACCCAAATATAACCCTATATATACATATGTCCCTTTGGACTGTTATTCTCCACGTTAAGCCAATGTTCCAGACCATGTGGAAGGATCTTCTTTAATCTACCCCATGGCATGTCTTTCTTGTTTACTCCTCACTTCTCTCTGGCCTTCTCCCCAGATGCTCTCTTGTCTCTTTTTAAAACCCTGGAACCTTAGTCCCACCTATCTCTGTCTTTGCCCAATCTTCAGGCTTCAGCATTTATTTAACCAATCAGAGTCAGTTAAGTAACAGACAGCAAACAGGACCAATTAACATTTAGAATGCTTAACACCACCGCATCATTTTGGTGTGTTGGTTGTAGGATAGCTATCCTGTACTATATGGCTAAAATTCAATTATAAGTGAGTAGATGCCATGTGCATCTTTCTGAATCTGGGTTAGCTCACTCAGAATGAACTTTTCTAGTTCCATATATTTGGCTGCAAACTGCATAATTTCCTTATTTCTGATAGCTGAGTAGCATTCCATTGCGCAAATGTACCACAATTTCTTTATCCATTCATCAGTTGAGGGACATCTGGGTTGTTTCCAATTTCTAGCTATGACAAATAAGGCTGCTCATAGATGAGGATATGTTCTTGTGGTTTGGTGAGAAATTGTTTGGGTGGATACCCAGACGTGTTATGGCTGGGTCTCGAGATAGGGCTATTCCAAGTTTTCTAAAGGTATTGCCAGACTGATTTCCAGAGCAGTTGTACAAGTTTGCACCCCCACCAGCAATGGAGGAGTGTTTCCCTTTCTTCACAACCTTGCCAGCATGTGCTGTCATTTGAGTTTTTGATCTTAGCCATTCTGACAGGTATGAGACGGAATCTCAGAGTTGTCTTGAGTTGCATTTCTCTGATGGTTAAGGTTGTTGAGCCTTTCTTCAAATGTCTCATTGCCATTTGAGATTCCTCCTTTGTGAATTCTTGGTTTTGCTCTGTTTCCCATTTTTTGATTGTATTATTTGGCTTCTTGGCAATCTACAGATTGGGAAAAGATCTTTACCAACCTCACTTCTGACAAAGGGCTAATATCCATAATTTATAAAGAACTCAAGAAATTAAATGCCTATATTTTTTGTATATGTTTTAACAGTCTGTATGTGTGGGGGGGAGTAAGACAACTTTAGATGTTGATCATTACCTGCCACCTTCTTAGAGACAGATTTTCTTCATTATTTTCTGTTACATATGTCAAACTAGCTGACCCACATCTCTGTATTGGGATAATAATGCATCACTATGCCTGGCTTTACATGTTTTGTGGAGTGTGGATTCAAAGTCATGTCCTCATGTTTGCTTGGCATATACTTTTTCAACTGATCAATATCCCCAGCTCACAAATAAACCTACTTTTCAACCTCCTCTTCATCATCACTATTCTTTCTTGATTGTTGTTTGTCTGGATTATCCATTTCCACTAGTCTCTTTCTGCATTAATAAATACATATAAATATTGTTTCTAGATCTGTAATGAACAACTTTGGCTTGGTTTTTCAAAATATAAGATAAATCAATAGCATGAAGTGATCTTTCTAAGGAAAAATCATGCTTGCGATAGGTGTGGAAATCATACTGACCTTATATATAATTGATCAAGTGTCAGCCATGTTGCCCTGCTAGTGGAGCGAAGCTCATATTTCCTTTAATATACTTGTCTTCCAACTGTCAACCCCCCCACATCTATTACCCTAATTTCTACAGGCCATTTGTCCTAGCATCATGTTTAACATTGGTACATTGCCATTACTAGCTAGAATGTCAGCAATTGAATTCCTTCTAAAGCACTTTCAATAAAAAATACAATACAATAAATGCAATACAATAATTCTAAATTAGCATTCATACAATCAATTCTTTTCAGTCTTAATATTTTTCTATTGAAAACATTACTTCTCATACTTTAAATGAATCCAAATGAGTTTTACTTGGGACAGTTTACATCTGGTTAGGATATAGTATAAATCTACCTGAGTAGAAATAAGACATCCTCAATTATCACAAAGTAGCACTAAGAATTTAAGAAAGTCACAATCTATTACTATTTCCATAAATGCAAGAAATCATTTAGAGTACATTATTACAAATGAATGTTTCTACAAATATATTCTTTGTATTCTATTTCCTAAATTATCACAAAGTAGCACTAGGAATTTAAGATGTCACAATCCATTATTATTTCAGTAAGTTCAAGGAATCATTTAGAGTACATTATTACAAATGAATATTTCTACAAATATATTTTTGTTTTGTATTTCTTAAATGACAAATAGACTTGCAACATGCTATATTTAACTCATGTGGTCAACTTTTAAATATTTCCTTCTACTGTACTATACCAACTCAGATTTTCACAGTCTTCTATCAAATTATTTTCATTACTTAACTAACTGCATACTTAATAAAAAAATTCTAAAGACGGCAGTAAATCCAGTTAGCAATCCAATGACCTTATTAGCAGTAGCATGAATAACTTTGAAAATGCACATACCTGTACTTCAAATGAGGTTGGCATATTGGAACTGATACCAAGTTCTGTTTTCCTTCTGTCCTCCATCCAAACCGTCCTTACCACATTATGATGTTTCTCAAGTCACAGAGAAAAATCCACAAAATTTGTAAACTGGAAATGGTCATACTTCATGAAATGAGCCATGATTGTTATTGTCAGAAACAGTAAGAGTGGCCTCAAATTAACTTATGCTCCTTGTGGTAGCAGATCCCAAAGCCACAGTTAAGATGAAAAGTTTTAGATTTATAGTACCAAGAACCTTGCATGCCATTTCATAAGGTGAAATAGAGGTTTCGAAGTCTTCTTTCAAAGCAAAAGGAAAATTTCCCTTTGAGACACAAGAAGACATCACCAACTGGCTGCAGTGTGTGTAGTTGCCATTATGGTTGTTATGTTTATTGGATATTTTACAGTCTTGGAAACTAATGATTGCACAGTACATTCCTACATCCTATATCGGCAAGAATTGCTGACAATTGTCAGGGAAGCTGGACCCATGAAACTGCAACAATATGGCTGCCTGAACAAGATCCGCAAAGTGATAATGCTAATAGACATGCTAAAATGGAGGGGGGGGATATCATGGAGCTTCACCCCTAGACAAAGAACTACAGTCAGTTAACTACTACCTAGAAGGAGAATGAGTCTTCCCTAGAGATGAACAACCCAATGGCTTATCCAATATCATGTAGCCATCTCTGAAATCATATGCATAAAGGCAACACTAGATGGACTCAGCAGGTTGTATTTATATAGAATGCATTTGTATATCTATGCAATAATAATAATCAATAATGAAAAAAGAAAAAAAATAAGTAAACAACAGATATATTGTTGAGGGTTGGATGACTCAGGATGATCATGGCAAAAAAGAATTTCCTTGGAGGAATTCATGAGTCAGGGCCATGAATTTAATTAACTATGTCATATCATACTTTCATATTTTCTATTCTGCATTGATTGCAAACCTACTTTGAAGGACGTATGAAGAAAAATTTTCTCATTAATTGTTTTTTTTTTCTCCAATTACTCAAATCTCATATTTGCCTCTGTCATCTACTTTAGCACAATTTCAGAACTTGGAAAACTTTTAATACTCCACAGATCCTAATAACATCCTAATGCTGTTTAATATATTGTTAAAGTTTCATGGTAAACAGCATGAAGTTGAACTTTCTAGCTCAATTAGTAGCATTGATTTGTCCAGTCATGGTGGTGTACACTTTCAATACAAACATTTCAGAATCAGAGGCAGAGGTAGACAGATCTTTGAGTTTGAGAACAACTTGGTCTACATAGTAAATTTTAGGGCAGCCAGAGCTACATAGTAAGTTTTTATCACAATAAACCAAAAAGGGCATTTATTTGATATTTGACCTAATATGATATCCTCTAGATTGTGTGTGCAATAATTGCCTAAAATGTGTACATTATTTGCTTGCAATGCATGGGAGATTTTATAATATCAATAATCTACACATATTATCTACAATAATTGATATTATAAATAGATAGTATCTTTTTGAGTTGATGAATAATTGATAAGTATGACTATTGCCACACATGGGTTCCCTATTCATGCACTGAAGCACTTAGAATAGCCTTGATCCCCTTGAACTGTCCACTGATGTTGACTAGTGAAGTGGAGTAGTGTGCCTGCAATTATTTGAGTCACTTTAGAAATATGACTCACAAAAAACCCTCCTATTTCTCTGCATAACTCTTTTCCTTGTGTAAGCTGGTGACTGAAATGGTTATTATCTATATTACTAATATTTTAAGGAGAATGTTTTCTATCATAATCAACATATATCTAGTAAGATATCATTTTGAATAGTTTAAGGATGTAGAGTCCCAGGTATAATGAGGGGAAAGTTGAAAGTATTAAATCAGATCTCAACATTTTTGGGTTGGACACTTTGGGATCTGTTTGTGCCACGAGGCGGAAAAAAATGGGTTAGTTTGGCATGTGAGAAGAGGAAAAAACTCACATTCAAGTAATGAAGTTGGATAAATTTAGATGTTTGTGATTATAACTACTGAATATGTTTTAGACTGACAGAATATGCTCTGATATTGGAATACCGTCAAAATCCATCTAAATCATGCCAGAGAAATGTTAAATGGTGATGAGAGGATTGGAATTTAAGCTGATAACTGTAGCAAAGATATGCTCATACTGACAATTTTGGTGAAGGATTCAGACCTGGAAGCTTACTCAATGAGAAGATCCTTTTATGCAACAGTCACACCCCATAACTCATAAGGGTGGCAGGAAGCTATTCCCACCCCAACCCCAACTCCTGTGGGGACACTTGAGATTTTATAATCTATTCAAGGTGGAACAGATATAATTTATAATCTGCAAGAAATATGTAGGGACACTTCACCCCAGAGGAACAAGAGGGAAGGATTAGGGGATAGAGGATGGGAGGGTAGGGTTGGGAAGCGGGGAAAGAGGACAATATGATAGAGATGTAACCTGAAGCAACAAACAAATAAATTTATTAATTAAAAAAGAAATATGGAGATAATAGTATACATTAGTATCATTATAACAGAGTATCTAGGCGATGTGTGAAATCTTCAAAAATAATTAACCTGCTAGAAGTAAATCTTCAGTTTAATTCCTGTGAGCTTAATGAAGAGAGATCAAGAAAGGATACATGAGAAAAGGCAGGATAAGAATAAGAATAAGAGTAAGAATAAGAATAAGAATAAGAATAAGAATAAGAATAAGAATAAGAATAAACTTGCTTTCCTAGGTGATAGAAATGAAAACAGCCATCCACTCTGTGAGGATACTTTAACCATGACAGAAAGTACTCATGATGATGGCCTCATATTAAAATGGATCTGAAACTTATCACAGCCAAGTGACAGTGCAGAGACTGTAACGTCACAGGGTAACATGTCACTCAAGTATCTGAAGTGATTTATGGTTAGACAAAGCTACTTCACTGGCAACCTGTATAAAATGAGAACACACACAATTAAGCACAGTTCATAATACTTCATGGTGACAACAAAGAACTATGCTACCTCGCTATACATTTGCTATATTTTTTATTATTTTAGTGAATGTTACTTTTATTTATTAAAAATGTTTATTATCATGGATCAGGGAAGGGCTCACTGAACTACTGCCAATGGAAGGAATCTAGAGGAAGAAGAGTCCATTGTGTACTAAATGTGGAGCCCTGGGAGCACCAAAGAAGAGGTTGAAATCTGGAGCCACACAGAATGTCCTGGCTAGTATCAGTGAGTCATTAAACAAGACAAAAAGGTAAAAATATGGGAAAAGAACTTGTAAGGAGGAAGGGAATAATAAAATGGGAGGGAGATAAAAGAGGGTGTGGGCAAAAGAAAACTAGAATGAACTACAAGCATGTTTGAACTTGTAGAGAACAAATTTAATCAATCAAAAAATATTTATCATACAAAGGTGTCATGATAGGCCAGCAGTAGTCTCATACATCTATGTTTCCCATTGTCCTTGCATGATAGTCTAACTTTAGAGGGATAAGCCAATTCAAGAAATATATATATATATATATGTGTGTGTGTGTGTGTGTGTGTGTGTGTGTGTGTGTGTGTGTAATTGTATGACAAATATATATATATGTATGTATGTATGTATGTATGTATGTATGTATGTATGTATGTATGTATGTATTGTACAACCCTAACATAGCAATCTGATACATTTTATAATGGAACTAAAATAATTTTTATCTGCTTAAATCACCATTAATTTCTTTCCTTTCCTTAATGGTTATTTCAACAGATATTGAGAGTAGAGAATTTACAAATTGCAATAGATCAACCATAGAATACAGGAGTCACATACATAGACATGGAAAGACAAGGTCAAAGTGAGTCATGTAATAC
>CAJQZJ010004763.1:2818312-2887581 GCA_907164525.1 Lophiomys imhausi
CACACACACACACACACACACACACACACACACACACACACACACACACACATTTTAAAAGAAAAAATAAAATGACCAAACTTAAATTACTTAAAATATGAAAATATTTAAATATTGAAATATATTAAGTAGTCAATCAAAAAAGAAAATAGGAACAAATATGAATTAGTAGTAAAGGACAAACTCCTCATCATTCACAATGATGATCTATGTGTAGGCCCCGTGAATCAGGTAGTCAGTTCAAGGAGATGCTAAAGGAACCAGCTATACCAAAAATACAGTAAGTGAAAGAAATGACATCAGGAAGGCTTTCATGACAATGATACACTAAATATAAATGGATTATATTCTAATGAAAAGACAATACATGTCAGCCTATAAATTGAACTCCACTACTGTCTGACAGTGAGATGTAGTCAATAGCAAAGGGAAAAAGTAACATCAGGTTTTAAATTAGTGGATCTAGTGACAGCTATTTCTGTTAATAATAACATCCAGGTCAGTTAATAGTAAGAAAAAAAATTATTATTCTGTACCTTATTCCTTCAATAGCTTTAATTATAAATATTAAAATACAAATAGAGATTTTTTATATTCGCTAATGTTTTGGCACATATTAAAATTTAAGAATAATTGGTGTATATCAGCATTTGATATATGTTAATTATATATATCATATTTTATATATATATCATATTACATATATCAAAAGGATGACATTTGACTCAAGGAGAGAACATATAAAATCCAGCATAGGGAAACAAATCCAAAAGACAAATAACTGTAGTAGATGACAGGAAAGAAAAGTAAATTCATGTGTTGCTGTGTGTACCGATGGCATATAACAGGTGGTGGAGGTATTAATCATTAACTTAGGCCAGGTTGAAACAAGTGAAAAGGTAAGAAGAAAACCCTGAGCATAAACTATATGAGCAAAGCTGAAGCCTGACAAGCATATCTCTGTTTTAAGACACACTAAGGTGGGAAGATATAGAACTTGGAAAGAATGTAATGACAGGAGTGTGGAAAGGGTGTTAATAGCAAGAGTTGTGAGTGATGAATGCGTTCAAGATTTTAAAAGAGAAACAAAATTGCTTAAAAACTCAAAGAAGGAAAATAGGGACCCAGCAGTATTGAATATTGTTTTTAAACTAGTGACAGAGTTAAGTAAGATTTGCTAGTTATTAACTCACATTTTTTGTTTCAAAGAAAACAATCTATATTCTGAAAATACAAAACTAAAAAGTACTCTCACTGAAGGAAGGTCCTGCTTATCAGAAGAAGTAATAAGAATTTGTTTCTGACACTATGAGCACTACTGAGTGAGCAGCATTCTACAACAGCAAGTTGTAAAATGTGCCTTGCTCACTTTCCCCCATCTCTGGCAAGAAAACCAGAGCCATCTTCTACCAGAAACTAGTCCTCTCATTTTTTTAAAATATGGATTTTCTGATGAGTTGTTTTTTTAATGACTAACTAAAGTTTTTTCAAGACCCTTCTCCAAGAACTCCTTCACATTTTGTTATTGAATCCCTAGTAGTTCTCTTGAGACACAAGTGGACCTATATCAATAAAATAAACTTACTTTGCAACTTTCACTTATTCTAAAATAATGTGCCCTTCTTTTACATTCTTAGTTTGTAGGATAGTGCAGGGAAAACAATATATTTTAAACATATATACTTAAGCATTTTATATCGATATATTTAACATAATTAATATATATTAATTAATAATATGTAAATATATTATTTATATATTTAAATATTTGTGCATGTGTACGGATATGCAACTATACTGTAGTTATTTGCTTAATATGCCAAAAGAAAACAAAATATCACTTACTGGATGGCTTAAGCAACAGAATTTTTATTTTCTCACTATACATGGCATTCCTCTGACCATACACAATGTCTCTTTGTATCCAATTCATTATTTCCTATAATGATACAAGCTGTGCTGTATTAGAATCTATGTTAAAAATCTCATTTTATCTTAAATGCCTCTTTAAATTTACAGCCACATTCAGAGAATCTAAGATTATGACTTTGTCTTAGATTTTCGGTGTTCAATATAGTAAAATAAAGAGAGAGGGAGGAGGCAGGAAGGTAAATAAGGAAGGAGGGAGAGACATACAGATAGACAAAGAGAGATGGAAAGGATATAAATTAACAGAATTTATCCATATAATAATGTAACTATGGCTAAGAATGATAAAATGTTCCTGAGCACACCCTTGTATAATGGTCAATAATTCATAAAAATTTGAAAGTACCTGAAATTAGCAAATTACTTATAACATGGAAATGTGCCAGATATGTTCTAGGGCTTAAACTGTGGAACAAGAAAGGTCAATGACAAGAGCTCTAGATGGAAGAGCCAGAAACCTGCCTCGTGCTTCAGATTGTTGTTCAGATCAATTCCGTCTTCCCCCTGTGTATTCCCCATGTTGCTGTGATGCTTACAATCTTCTTTTGCTATAGTCTGTATTTCCTTTACTTTGATTATTTTAGAGTTATTTTCTTTCAACTAAATAGTCTGCCCCCTCATGCCTTTGATTTTTTTTTACTTTTACTTGTAAAACACCCACACACAATCATGAATTTGATTTATAATCGAATTTATTGCATTACTATTGTCTTCATGCCCATAACCCCTACTATATTCACAAATCCAGGGAAAAGGCAGTTTTATTTCTCCACATATTACCTCATTACTTACTAAAATGGATAAAATATACTGACTATGCAAAAAATAGTTATCAAAAATATATAAACAGGTATTATAAAGGGAACAAATGAAGATCCACTGAAAACAAGTTATACAGTAACACATTTGTCTATCCTTCTCAGAGTTACATGCATTATAGAATTTATAGGGTGATTTTTAACAATTTTCAAAGTTAAATAATCAGTCACACTTATATTAAAGGTTTAGAATCAGTAGATGGTGATTCAATGAACTAATTTCATATCAAAGTTTTAAAAATATTTTCTGAAGGAGCAGTGCGAATCTCAAGAGACTCCTGCTGGTGACAAACAAATCACAGAGTATCCATTAAAACTCTGCCTCCCAAGTGCCATAGCTGGTGAGAGGGACTAGCTATTCTACTCTTATGCCCTCTGGGTCAGCTCTCCCATGCTACCAAGGCAAGGGGTGGGAGAGAGACCCACACCTTGTTTGGGCAGCACAGTACAGCTCGTCCTGGTGATGTGGGTCTGAGAGAGCTGTCCCTGCTTGCTGTGTGGAGCTGTGGGTGCAAGAGAGATGGTCCCATCTCTCACTGCCTGCTGAGGGGTAATGAGGGAGAGCTAGCTCCCAGGTATGAGAGCTGGTGAGTTGAGCACATCCTTCACCAGCTATAACACTCTGGACATTAGTTCCCACACCTTACCTGAGTAGCACAGTAGAGCTGGCCCTGGTGGTGTGGGTGCTGGAGAGCTGACCTCAAAATCAGGAGAACTGGCCCACCCCCTTGTTGTTTGTAGCACTCTGGAAATTGGGCCAAAACTTTGCCTGGGTGGTGTGGTAAATAGAGCTGGCCCTGGGGATGAGAGTGCAGGAGAGCTCACCCCAATGGGATGTCATGAGCAATGGACAGCTGATAGGCTGACCAATTCAACTACCACCCAGGCATAGATCCAGGGCTTTGAGTTGGCCCACTGCAATATCTACCCCATTTATGAACTGCTGGGGTACATGAAGAGGCTGGTTCTGCAGAAAGCAAGCTGCAAGATCTGCATGACACAGGGCAACAACAGGATCCTAGCAAAGATCCAGTATTGATAATGTAACAGAAGCCAGAGGTCTCGAACCAGACCAATATCTTATTGAAATGAACATTTGCAAATAAAGCTGTTTGGGCAAAAGGGTATTGTGTGTGACTCACCGTGACACACTTTATCTTCAATGGCATGATTTTTAAAAACTGTTTATTTGTAGCTTCAGTTTACATCTCCATCACAGTCACCTCCCTCCACCCCTCCTGGACCCACCCTCCACCAATTCTCCCACCCATCCTACTCCTTCGGTGTGGGGTGCCCTACACATCAGCCCGCTTCAGTTCAGCAGTCATATGAGGGCTAAGAGCTTCCTCTTGCACTGGGGTCCTACATGGCAGCTCCACTAGGGCAAAGGGTCCCACTAACAAATAACAAAGTCTATTTTCCTGTTCCTTTCAGTCTGTTGGTTGTAGGATAGTTATCCTGTACTATATGGCTAAAATCCAGTTATAAGTGAATAGATGCCATGTGCATCTTGCTGAGTCTGAGTTAGCCTACTCAGGATGAGCTTCTCTAGTTCCATCCATTTGGCAGCAAATTGTATGATTTCCTTGTTTCTGATGGCTGAGTAGTATTTGATTGTGTAAAAGTACCACAGCTTTTTTATCCATTTGTTGATTGAGGGACATCTGGGTTGTCTCCAGTTTCTAGAAGCTGCTATGAACATAATTGAGGAGATATCCTTGTGGATTAGTGAGGAATCGTTTGGATGTATAACCAGGAGTGGTATGACTAGATCTTGAGGTAGAGCTATTTCAAGTTTTCTAAGGCATCACTAGACTGATTTCCACAGTGGTTGTACAAGTTTGCATTCCCACCATCAATGGAGGAGAGTTCCCCTTTCTCCACAACCCCACCAGCATGTGCTGCCATTTGAGTTTTTGATCTTAGCCATTCTGACAGGTGTGAGATGGAATCTCAGAGTGGTCTTGAGTTTCATTCTCTGATGATTAAGGATGTTGAGCATTTCTTTAGGTGCCTGTGGGCCATTAGAGATTCCTCGTTTGTGAATTCTCAGTTTAGCTCTCTACCCCATTTTTTTGTTTGGGTTATTTGGTTTCTTGGTGTTTAATTTATTGAGTTCTTTATAAATTTTGGATATTAGCCCTCTGTGGATGAGAGTGAGATGTTGAAGTCTCCCACTACTAATGTGTGGAGATCCATGTGTGGTTTAAGCTTTAGAAGAGTTTTATTTACAAATGTGGGTGCCCTTGTATTTAGGTCATAGATATTCAGTATTGACGTGTCATCTTGATGGATTTTTCTTTTGACTAGTATGTAGTGTCCTTCCCTACCTTTTTTGATTAATTTCAGTTGAAAGTTTACTTTATTTGATATTAGGATGGCTACTCCAGCTTGCTTCCTGAAACTCTTGGCTTGAAAACCTTTTCCCAGCCCTTTACTCTGAAGTAGAGTTTATCTTTGTTAGTGAGGTGCATTTCTTGTATGCAGCAAAATGATGGTTCTTATTTACAGATCCATTCTTTAAGCATGTGTCTTTTTATTGGGGAGTTGAGTCCATTGATTTTGAGAGATATTAATGACCATAGATTGTTATTTCCTGTTATTTTTATGTAGGTGGTGGTTGTGTGTTTCTTTTGGTTTAGCTGCAGTGGAGTTTTTGTATCCTGTGTTTCCTTGGGTGTAGCTATCTTCTCTGGGTTGGAATTTTCCTTCTAGGATCTTTTATAGAACTGAATTTGTGGATAGATATTGTTTAAATTTGATTTTGTCATGGAATATCTTGTTTTCACTGTCTATGTTGATAGAGAGTTTTGCTGGGTATAGTAATCTGGCTGGGCATTTATGTTCTCTGAGGGCTTGTAGGATGTCTGGCTTTTAACCTTTCTGAGGAGAAGTCAGGTGTAATTCTGATGAGTCTGCCATTATATGTTACTTGACCTTTTTCTCTTACAGCTTTCAATATTCTTTTTTTGTTCTGTACATTTGGAGTTTCAATTATTATGTGGTGAGAGGAATTTCTTTTCTGGTATAAGTTGTTTGGTGTTTAGTAAGCCTCTTGGAATTTTATTGGTATCTGTTTCTTTAGGTTTGGGAAATTTTCTTCCATTATTTTGTTGAAAATGTTTCCTGGACTTTGGAGTTAGGAGTCTTCTTTTTCATCTATGCCTATAATTCTTATGATCTATATTTTAAATGAGTCCTTGATTTCTTGGATGTTATGGGTGAGGAATTTTTTAGATTTCTCATTTTCTTTGTTTGTACTGATTTCTTCAATCGAGTCTTCCATGCCTGAGATTCTGTCTTCTTCCATCTCTTGTATCCTATTTGTGATACCTATGTCTGTAGTTCCTGTTCTCTTTCCTTGGTTTTCTACCTTCAGGACTGTTTCTGTTTCTATTTTCTTTATTGCTTCCATTTACAATTTCAAGTCTTGAACTGTTTTATCCATTTCCTGCTCCAATTTGGTTGTTTTTGCCTGCAAATCCTTCAAATCTTTCATAGTGTTGTCTCTTTCCCATTCTTGTATGACTGAATTAGCCTGGAGTTTTGTAATGGAATTCTCCATTGCTTTCATTTGTAAAGGTGTGGCTTCTTTAAATTCGTTCAGAGATTTATTTTCTCCTTGTAAGGCCTCTATCATTTTCCTAAATATAGATTTGTCATCATTTTTATGTGTTTTAACTGTGGTGTGATGGTCAGGAGGGCTTGGTGTACTAGCATAGGTGAATTTTGTTAGAGTTATATTTTCCTGACTTTTGTCAGATCTGTTCTTTCGATGGCCTTTAGCCATCTGGTTGTCCTTAGCTCTTTGTTCCTGGTGCCTTCTGGACTTGGTGCCAAGGAGGGAGCTTTGGTATAGAGGTCAATAATCTTTGTGGTCTGTAGCTCTCCACAGGCTGGATAGGGCTTTGTGTTGGTGGCTGGTTCTTAGTGGGACTCCCAGAGCTCACCCCTTCCTGTTATGTCCCAATTGGGAACTCAGGTCAGGGGTTGGGATGGGATGTGTTTTCCCACCTTCAGGTTCCTGAGATCCAGCTGGTCTTCCTAGTGATGTCAGTGGGGCTAAGCAGGCCACAGACTGTAGGCTAGAACTGCAGATCCTCTGTGTCTTATGGGTCAGAACCATGATTGTGGACTTCCCAAGCTGCTCTCAGGGGGATTCGGGGAAGCTCAACTGCCTTTTCCTGGCCAAAATCACTGGGCTCCAGTCCAGCCTGTCAGATCCAGCATGACTTCTGGGAGTTTCCTTGTAGCTAGGGTGTCAGGAATGTGGTCAGGACCATGGTTATTGTCCTCTCAGGCTGCTTTCAAGGTGATCTCAATTTCAGCCTGTGTCTATCAGTAAGAAGTTCTGTGGTCCGGTGCTGCCCACTCACTTGGGCAGCACACAATGGTCAAGAATAGCTTTACTGCTCAGGATCCAGATATAGATGCTGTAGCCTGAGTGCCCTGCCATAGGGGTTGAGGTCAGGGAGTTCCAATATGGAGTTCACAAGGTATCTTAGTCGCCTTTTTCCTGCCAGAAGCGCTGTGTTCCAGAGCAGCCTGCCTGGGTCGGTGGGGCTTCTAACACTTTTCCTGTAGCAAGGGTGTCAGGACTGGGCTTATGGTCCTCCCAAGCTACTCTGGGGGGGGATGTCTCAATATCAACCTGTGCCTCTCTGTCAGAGCTCTGTGGTCCAGTGCTGCCCACTTGCTCAGGCAGCACACAATAGTCCAGAACTGCTTTACTGCTCTGTGCTGAGATGTAGATGTTATACCCTGAGTGCCCAGGGGAGAACCAGCCAAGGGTCCAGGTGAGGGGGCAGGGCAGGGAGTTCTAATATGTAGTCTATATCTTGTCCACAGCGCACTTGGGCTCAGGGAAGCTCAGCACCTGTTAGCTCAATACCCCAGTTACCTGTCAGCCATATGTCATGTTGCAAATCCCAGGGAGAATCGCCGTCAGTCTTACTGTAGTGGCTCTCCTGGTCTTTTGGGTGTCAGAAAGCCTGCACAGAAGCTGCAGACTCAGGAAACTGAGGAGTATCTCTGTTTGGGGATTGAAGCTGCCAGCTGGTGTCCTGAAAAGATTTGATCACCTGGCTCTTCCACTGCGGCGGGAAGTGCCCTGTTTCCTGTCAGGAAGTACTCAGTCTCCCCTGTCTGGCTTCTCTGTTTTCCAGTGTCTGTATGTCCAGTGCAGAGTTCTTTTTTTCTCCCTGTCTTTGCTGGGCAAGCCCAGATAGGCTTTCACCTCACAAACTGCCGTTCAGCAAGAGTGTATCTTTGCAGTGGTTCAGTCAGTCTTCCTGAAGACCAGAATGTGTCCGAGGTTATCATTACCATCTTGCCAAGTCCAATGGCAAGATTTTTTTTAAAAAAAATATTTATTTATTTTTATGTTGTTTTTTCTTTGAGGGGGAGGTGGAAATGGCAGAGGGTGGATAAGGAGGGATGGGGAGATGAGTGGGGTTGAGGTGCATGATATGAAATTCTTAAAGAATCCATATCATGCTTTAAAATACAGGTTTTTAAAAAGCCTGTCTCTTCAATTGTTCTGTCAGCCAAGAAATCATTAAGTAGACAACTTTTATCTATTGAGAAAATGCCAGACAATAGAACAGTAAGCTATAACTGGGGCATCTATATTATCCCCTCCAAAGACTCATGGATCATCATGGAAGAAGGGGCAAAGAAAATCTAAAATCCAGAAGACAGGAAGATATACCTCAAAAGATGCTTCCTGGGGGCTGAGAAATAGCTCAGAGTTAAGAGCATTGTATGCTCTTCCAGAGAACCCTGTTAAATTCCAGAACCCACATGATCGCACACAATCATCTATACATTTAGTCTCAGGGAATCTTATGACCTATTTTGACTACTGTGGGCACAGTGTACACATGGTGCTCAGATATACATATTGACAAACATCCAGGGGGATGGGCATTGGAATGCAAAATTAATTAATCAATTAATTAATTAATTAATTTTGGTTTACTGAGAAAAAAATAATAAAGAAAAGGATAAAAATAAGTGTCTGTGCTGGAATTTGTTGTGACTGTGGATACTGGAAAAAGATATGCACAGGACTGGGCCCATGAAGTTCTTCCTGAATGAGGAAGGGGCTAATGAGGACCATCCATTCCCTGAAGGACTATTTGCAGGTCATGGTTGCTATGGGAGATGGTGTCATTTCTATCAGCAGTATATCCACTGAAAAGTAACCCATATAACAGTAAGTCCTATTATAAAACTAAATTGTAATATGTATTATATTTATATATTTTATAATATATTATAAATATAAATATATATAAATATATATTTATAATATATAATGTATACATAATAAACTACTTGACCCACAAATTCTAAAATATAGGTACTATCATTATTTCTTTAGAATTGACAAAGCTGTGGTTCAAAAGCCAATTTTAGTGGTTCAAAATCATGTAGGTAATGTATTATAGAAATAATTTTGAATAGTAATTTTTTTCATAAGTTCATAAGTTTATACACCTTATAATTTTGAATACAACTCAATTTATAACTGAATGCACAACTACATTGTCTAGATGCAACTGTGAAAAATATAGGTGGATTTTCATTGATAAAACATGAAATTGTCTCATATGTAATTTTAGATGTTATAATTTGAAGATTTATGATTACAACTTCTTTATTCAGTCTTTGCATGACATATACCAGCACATTTAAAACCATTCTCTGTTTTTAAAGTATGTTTTAATGGCAGAGGAGTGGGATCTGGAGATACATGGCACTTACAAATTTTAAATGCCCAAATGGTAACTGGTTTGTGTATATATATTTAAAGGTCTGACTAAAAGACACTCATTCTGTTGTTTTGTAAATATTTACCTTCATTTGCTTTCAGTCAAGCTGCTATCCAACTTTACTCTATGAACGTGGAAAATACAATCAATCTTATGCATGACATCACTTCCAAGATATGATTTTTGTTTTCAGTAGTGGTCTACATAATCTCAGTAGCCATTTCTTTTCTTTTTTTTAAAGATTTATTTATTTTTATTGTGTGTTGGTGTTCTTCCTGCCTGTTTGTATGAGGATGCCAGGTCCTCTGAAACTGAAGTTATAGACAGTTGTGAGCTGCCATGTGAGTGCTGGAATTGAACTCAGGTCCTCTGGAAGGGCAGTCAGTGTTTTTAACCAGTAAGCAATCTCTCCGGCCAGCAACATATGATTATTAAGATTAATTATTCTAGTATTTGAAATGGTATTTTTAATTGGTTTCAATGTCCTTATAATTACATATACTTTAAGCAAATATTTTATACAATTTATATTTGTTATTGTTCATCTTATTAATTTAACTTTAAAAAATTTTATGTTTTACTAACAAGAAAAATTTCTATGATTCTAACCTTATGATATTAAAACAATATAAAGTCCTAGATAAATATAGATATAATTACAATCCATTTAATCATTTAAATTCATCCTATAATCTACTTGGTAATAAATTATATTAACTTTAATTATCTCCAAGTTTTTTCTCAAACAAGATTCCCCATAAACCAGCTACAGTCTTTTAGCTAAGCACACTGTCTGAAAAACATCAAACATCAGACTTCTCACATTCTTCTTTTCTGCATGCCTTTGCTTTCAGTTCCAAGTACTTCCCAGATATGCAGAGAGTTGACGGAAAACAAAAACATTCTCTAAAATGTATTGAGCAACATTGACTGACGTTTCAGAAGTAATTGTGATGACATACTATATCACTTTCACTGAGTTATTTCATTAGTAATCTCATGTATTAGTTTTCTTTTTGTTGTGACAAAATATGTCATGAAAGGACTGTAAGAGTGGACAGGCTTATTTTGACACACAATCTCAGGCTGCAACCCATCATGCTAAGGAAGTAATGACAGCCAATCCATGAAAGAGCTGTTCACCCTGAATCTTCAGTCTGAAGCATTGACTGGTGCTGGTGCTCATTTCATTTCTACTTTTAACAAAGTCTGGGGCACTAAGCCATGACGTGGTGGCCCTCACTTTTAGGGTGGATCTTCCCACCTCAACCAACAGTCTGGAAACTCCCTCTCAGACATGCCATGAGGTATTTCTCCTAAATATTCTATATTCTGTCTAATTGACAGTCATTATTAAATGCCACACTTGACTGTATAAAAATACAACCAAAAATAAAGTTAATATTAATAATAACATAACATTAAGCTAAATAGAATATTTAGACAATGGCAGTGAAGGCAAATTCATTTCCTTGGTTTTCTTTGGAGTAATGATTGTACATTTTGTTAAGGAGACATGCAATGCACTGTCTCCTCTGGATTTATTCATTTTATGTGGAGTTGATATTATATGTTGTATGTATGATAATAGTGACATATTCACTCTTTATAACCTGATTCTCCTCCATATTACTCATTTAAAAATCCACAGTAAGTGTCCCAGAACATACATGGAAAATTTAGTATTCACGCCTCTGACACAACAGAACAGAAATTGTATTTACAAAATTATTTTGTGAATCATGATTGACAGTTGCCATGGTTAAGCCAAAATTTGGATTATTGAAACGTTTTATATTTTGTGTATCAGGAATTCTAAAGAAAATCACTCCACATGTTTTTTTTCTTTCAGTATTTATTATGTTTATTTATTACTTCAAATTACATCTCCACCACAACCCCCTCTCTCCACCTTTCTCAGTCCCACCTGCCCGCCCTCTACTCATTTTCCCATCTAACCTACTCCTCTGGTGTGGGGTCCCTACATATTGCCCCCCTCAGTTCATATAGAGTGATTTCTTTGAGCTTCCTCTTGCACTAGGGGCCTACATGGCAGCTCCACTAGGGCAAAGTATCCCAATAACAGGTAACAAAGTCCATATTCCTGTTCCTTTCAGTCTGTTGGTTGTAGGATAGTTATCCTGTACTAAATGGCTAAAATCCAGTTATAAGTGAATACATGCCATGTGCATCTTTCTGGGTCTGGGTTAACAGACTCAGGATGAACTTTTCTAGTTCCATCCATTTGGCAACAAATTGCATGATTTCTTAATTATCAGAGAAATGCAATTCAACACAACTCTGAGATTCTATCTCACACCTGTCAGAATGGCTAAGATAAAAAACTCAAATGACAGCACATACTATTGAGAATGTGGAGAAAGGGGAACCCTCCTCCATTGCTGGTGGGAGTGTAAACTTGTATAACCACTAGGAAATCAGTCTGGTGATATCTTAGAAAACTTGGAATAGCTCCACCACAAGACCCAACCATTCCACTCCTGGGCATACATCCAGAAGATTTCTCACCAAACCACAAGGACATCTCCTCAATTATGTTCATAGCAGCTTTATTTGTAATAGCTAGAAACTGGAAACAACCCAAATGCCCCTCAACTGAAAAATGGATTAAAAGAAAAAAAAACTATGGTACTTTTACACAATGGAATACTACTCAACTATCAGAAACAAAGAAATCACTCTATATGCTTTAAAACAGAATTAAAAAATATATAACTTTCAGTTCTATTAAAACTTAGTCAATTTCAACCATTCTGTTAGCCTGATTTTTAGGACAGAAAATGTTATCTAGGCTGTTTGCACACAACACAACACGACATTAAAGATTAACTTTCTATAAAAGACACCATCAAAGCCAGGGAGTCGATCTGGATCTGAAACTTTTAAATTTTTTTGTTAACATAAAAATATGCTAGCATTGTGAATTCAACCCTTTTTGGATTCTATTGATCATATTCTTAACTTCATTAGTTGTAAGAGAGGCTTAAGATTGAAACAAATGGTAAGGTTTCTGGACTGGAGAAAGATGAGGTGGTATCACTTGTCATTCCAACTTTGCCCACCTGATCTCAATGCCTTGAACTCATGTAAAGAAACCTGGATGTGGTGGTGCAGATCTATAATCCCAGAACTCCTAAAATGATGAGACTGGATGAGGAGAAACGAGGCTCGGTGAGAAGCTAATGGTCCAGTTTGCCTATAGCACTGAGCCTTGTAGAACAAGAGAGATCCTGAGACTACAATGAGAGAACCAGCTGATGTTAATCCACATACTCATACACACGTTCATGCGTTCACATGCCCACACACAATACACACACACACACAGAAATAAAACAAATGTTTAAGTAAACTAAGCAACTAAATATTATCTATAGCCACAATATTTTGATTTGAATAAGACATATGAACATATGAATGTAAAATTAATTTTTGTTTTATGTTTTAATCTTACTTACATAGGGTGAGCTTGACAGCAGGATACGTCCCTTATATTCAAGAAACTTATAACACAAATTTCAAACACATAATAAGATTTATCCGTTTTTATTTAAAACATCTATAAGTGAATTTTTACAAAGCCTATAATCTCTCATTCTGGGGTGCAAGAACAGATTTTTTACATCCATTATAAGGACCATAAAAGAACTTCTTCAACTGATGAATGGATAATACAAATAAGGTACATATATGTAATGGAAAATTACTCAGCCACAAAAACAAATCAAATCATGAAATTTACATGATGAAATTAGAAAAAAAATCACAGAGGTCTCATATGTTATCTTTCACATGTATATCTTAACTTCAAATATTTTCTTTTATATATTTATCTTTGAGTGCATCAGGAAGCCAGTATCTAGAAACAAGGTCATTGGGGGATAGAATAAATTTAGGGAGGGAGAATTGTAGAACTCAGGTTAAATGAGAATACAGAAAGGGAAGGTAGAAAGGTTCAAGCAAGTATTGGAAGAATGGTGGTGAGAAAATGTAAGGGTGTGGAAGGGTTAAAAAAATGAAGTATGCATGAAAAAGCTACATTGGAACCTATGATCTTGCTATCAGAGTAAAAAAATATAATAAGGTGTAGAAAATGGCTAAATAAATTATTAATTAGTATTTAGATTCAGTAAGGGGTGCCAGTAAAACACATGATACAAAAGGACAGGAGGGACGAATACTGTGAGCTAAAAGTTTAAGTTGGAATGGGTTGGGGGATTGAGGGATATACCCAGAACTAAAGATACATAATGAAGCCTTTTGGAAATCACTAATACTTGTTAATTTAAAATATAGTAAGTAAAAGAAATTTGAAACCAGCTATGTTGTATCTGTGAATTCTGCTGCTCAGCAAAGACAGAGTTTATTAAATGAATATGCCAGTGCCAGGAGAACCCAGAGCCACCCAAATCCTAAAAACTATTGTCCTTGTTCTTGGTTATCCACCATAACTAAATGGTAAAAGATCCTATTGCTTATGATGCCACATAATTTTGCCGTAGGACATAGTGAAATCAATCTCAAACTGAGTCAGAAAGTTCCTTTCTGCTGGCTAGCTTTCATAGTACTATAAGGTGCCGTCAAGGCTGGTGGGGAAGAAACTTCATCAATGGCTTGACTATATTGCCCATTGCCTTATGAACATTTATGATTATATCTATAGACTTATGTCTATCTCATCTTTGGTCAGAAAAGCTTCTAATAGCATTGGATACTTGTTAATTCAGGGACATATCACTGTTAAAAATACTGAGTGTAAGTGACTGTGACTAGCCTACCTTACTTAAATGGGACATCTATATCAATACCAAGCCCCTCACCTCAAGGCTAAGGAAGCTTGGTGGAAAATGGGGTCAAAATAATGTCGGGGATGGAGGATGAGAATGAATGCTATGAGGTGCTGTCCTCTGGACATGACATGGCTGCTGTCCACACAAACTCACAGCAGCCGTGGTTACTTGCACAAACCTGCGCAAGATCAGTCCAGCTAAGAATTCCAGTATGCTATTCTGGGCTTTTTGTTGTTCCATATGAAATTGAGGCTAGCTCTTTCCAAGTCTATAAAAAATTGTGTTGGTATTTTGATAGGAATTGCATTGAATCTATATATTGCTTTTGGTAGGATGGCCATTTTTATTATGTTGATCCTACCTATCCAGATGTCCCTCAACCGAAGAATGGGTCAAAAAACTGTGGTACATCTACACAATGGAATATTATTCAGCTATCAGGAACAATGAAATTATGCAATTTGCAGCCAAATGGATGGAACTGGAAAAGTTCATCCTGAGTGAACTAACCCAGACTCAGAAGGACACATATGGCATCTATTCACTTATAGTAGGATTTTAGCTATATAGTAGAAGGTATCGATACTACAACTAACACACCAAAGGGAACTTGGACATAGACTACTTATTTTTAATTTTTATTCTTTATTTATTTTTTATATATTAGTTATATTTTTTTCTATTTTTCAGTCTTTTTTATCTATTGTATGCTTATTGGTTTGTTTGTTTAGTAGTTCTCTCTCCCGGGCAACGAGACACTTTCAACTGATGGTATTGCTTCGTAGATCCCCAATGAATGAAGAGGCTCTTGGCCCTCATACGACCTCTCAACTGAGATGAGGGACTGTTATATAAGGACACCCCACCCCAGAGAAATGGGATGGAAGGGTTAGGAGGTAAAGAAAAAAAATGAAATGTGATGTTTCGGCCTTTTACTACTAATTGTCATAAACTGTTTAGGATAATTAAGAAATGCAAACTAATGGTTATGCAAGCCGGTCATTCAGTTAGGTACTATGACAGCCTATTATAGTTACTTTCTAAGCTAATCAGAAATAAACCAGCAAGAGACAAGCAACATCTGCTTACCCTAATATAAGAGATAGATAGGGCCTCTTCAAAAACCTCAAGAGATCTGCAGAATATGGCATTCAAAGATGTTTTCGTAACTTTAGATTTTTTTATATCAAGACATATCAACTCCTGACAGCACCCCCTATTCTCCTCCAAGTAGAAGATGAGCAGCAAAGAATCTCCAGTGGGAGATGATTGAATTAGTCGCAAGCCTATCTCTTGGTAGGAAAAGCCCCTTGCCCCAACTGTAGACAGAATGCTGTCCAAAAAGGACAAAACCTGGAAGGAGGTAAGTCGAAAGCCTAGCTCTGCCAAGACAGGGTAGGTAAGTCCTTCATAACCCCTGCTCTACAATCAATGTCTGTCAGAGAAATGGGGCCAAATGACTGAAGATCGATGCTGTAATGTATGGAGAGAAAATGGGAACTGTCCAGGCAGCCACAGGTATGTCATTTCTTAGTTTGGGAAGCTGTAGGCCCTGTACTTCCTATAAAATCAGATATATTTATCCCTCTCAGGTCTCTGAGGTGGTTGAAGAACAGATAGCTGGAGTTTCATAATTAAATTTTGAGTTGTTTAGGAGTCAAGAGAATGTTATAGATCTAAGAAGATACTTTTAAAATTGTGTTGCAAGTTAGTATGAATGTTGAGTCAGATATAGACCTTTAAACTCATGGAGATGTTTAGATAGTAGAATGTTAAAGTCAGGTACCAAATACATATGGACTGGTCATTGGGAATGTACGTTAAGCCATATAACCCTCATAACTGTGACCTAATTACCTCTGTTGTACTGTATTGTATTTATTATAAGAGAAAGAGCCATTTGTTGGACTGAAAGGGGAAACTGTAGGGGGAAATAAGATATACCTTAAACTTAAAAGAAAAAAAAAAAACGGAAGAGGATGGGGGGTTGAGGGTGGGAGGGTGGGACTGGAGGGGGAATAGGGAGGGGACTGCGATTGAGATGTAACTTGAAGAAATAAAAAATAAATGAAAAAAAAAAAGGAATTCCAGTACGGAGAGAAGGGTTTACCATCCTTAACTGAGCTATTGGGAGCTGATAGTTGTTGAGGGAAGAAGAGTCATTTTTCTTTGGGGAACTGGCCACTTATAGGTTGTTCATACTGTAGTGGAAGACCCACACCCATGCCCATAGGGCAGCAGTAATTGGAGTCAGTGAGATACAAAAAAAAAAAAAAATGGAAACTGAGTTGTGAGGAGTATGTGTTATGGAGGTAAAGAAGGAGTTAGAGAGAGGGAGAAGATATGTATAGTGCCATTATAATTTCTATGCATGTAAGACATTTCAAAGAATAAATAAACAAAAGTTAAAAAGTAATCTATCATCTTTGAGGCAAATTTCAATTATACTATATCTTAACAGATTACATAAATTAAAATGCTATTGCATTGAAATCCATTCCTTCATTAGGACAAAAGTGATTTTCTTCTTATATGTTTACCTAGAATAAGAGAAGCCCTGTAATTATCAATTTTTAAAGTTGCAGAAAAATATAAACATGGAATTTGCAAAGCCTGTCAGTGGCGTCATTGTGCTGAGCTCATGAACCATTATAGTTACTTGGAGTGAGGGCAGGATGCATTCATTTATAGTGGGTGGTCACGAATACCTGCTATGGCCGATTGCCACTCTGACTACTAAAAAAATGGAACTATTATGCACAGCAACATCTGCTGTGCTGGAATACCACAAAGCCCAGATTGCCTATTACAGAATTCCAGAGACCATTCTCCAACAATAGACTGCATTTTGCCAATGGGCAATTTGCAGTTTGCTGTGTCATCAGAATTTGAACCTGTCACATCATCTTGTCACAGCCAATCCAGTGGCAGAGTGCTATTGAAGCAGCTGCCAAGAATGCACAAGACCACCGAGAAGGCACAGAGTGATGACTGACGCCATGCAAATGAGCAGTGGGCCCAGAACATGCATGTAGAGAATCAGGGAATCGGGCCTACAGAGCTCCTGACTGTCAAGTGCAGAGCGCAGCACAGTTTCCGGTAAAACACAAAACATACTGGGTTGGTTGTTTCAGAAAGAAACAACATTTGGTATTGGGCAACATATCAGTGTGCCCTTTCCTGGGAACGACTATTCCTCCCGGGCTCAGCATTCCTTAACTGCCTGCAGTTCTTATACACACATATACATGTGTGTATGTAACAACAATTATTGACAGAAGAGGACATGGATTTGGAAGAGACAAAATGATCAGTAAGTCTTTCAATGACAAAAATACATTAATCAGCATAAAATTACATCGAAAATATAATGATCATACACATAATGGAAAGGTGCAATATTTTACTTTACGTAACTTTAATTAATTGAGGTATGTATTACTAATATGGTCTTTATATGTGGTCTCATGCTTTTAAAAAGTTGTATAGTTAGGATTTAAAAGTGTCAATGCCACAATATGGAAAAAATATATATAATTTTTATAGAAGGAAGGTCATCAAAAGACCAGAAAAACAGAATAGGTCCCTATTAGGAAATTTCTACTAGCTTGGCTCAAAATCCCTAAAAGAAAAATATGGTCTTTGGTCTGTAAACAAAAATTTTATTTAAACCACCTATATTTATTAATACCTGCTAAACACCTCTAAAACATGCAAATGAGCAGTGGGCCCAGAACATGCATGTAGGGATTCAGGGAATCGGGCCTATAGAGCTCCTGACTGTCAAATGCAGAGTGCAGCACCAGTTTCTGGTAAAACACAAAACATACTGTTATATCCTATAACCTACAATACCTAATACGTGTAACCTAATACGTATAAACACTTAATACCTAAGAACACCTGACCAATCCTATCTTAACCCTCTTGAAAGGATATTAAGATTCTTTAGCGCAGGTCCGTGCAAACCTCGTGGTCAGCCTTCTCTTTGGAGGCGCACTTCAAGTGTTGCCAGTCTGGCTCTAACAGTCTGGGCAAACTTACCTTTGGACCTAGCATTACCAATTAGCTCATGTGGTCAGTGTGTTTCAACCACTCAGCTTATGGTTGGCTTCAGTTATACACGGCACAGATGATGTGCCACACATGGCCTAGTCTTTTATTTTAAAGCCTTGTACAGTCTCACGTGACAGGGGCCACCCTTTTGCCTGTTTTCGAGGTCCTCGCCTCGGCCTTTGAATTCCACCAACCTCCTGCACCTCTCTAGCCTTGCATTCGAGAGCCTGTATATGGAGGTCTTTAGTGTCTGGTTTTCAAGAACTCTCCTTCAGAAGGTTCTATGCCACAGCTTTTCTGCAAGCCTTCTCGGGCTGGCTTGTGGCAAAAGTCTCTTTCTTGGACTCTGCCTCTCAGTTTTCTCAGCAATTCTTAGTTTATTTGCCAAGACTTCTAACTGTTGCTTTTCCTCAGGGCTATTGCCTCCTAAAAGTTGGCAGATAGCAACCTTTTTTTGATCTTCTCCCGCATGCATTTCTATCTCCTCCATCCAAGGGGGCGGAGAGAACTTCATGTGGAGCTCCCTGGCTTATATGGAGTGTGGTCTTGCAATCTTTCAAGGTGTCCAGAGGACTCAAGCTCTCTCTCCTGGAAACTGGCACTTCCTACGGCCTCTGCAGCTTTGTAGCCACTCCCTTCTAATTTTGGCAGGCACAGTAGCCCACACTAACTTCTTGTGCCTGAACAACAGCTAAGAGTGTCCTCATCCACCTAAGGGTGCATGCTGGGGAAAGTACACATAGAGTAACTCATGCACATCAGATGAATACCTTTCCAACCAGAGACAACCCCTATCCATACCCCATAGCCTATTGCTGTACATTGAAGCCAGCACTCTTATTACTACCCTGCCCTTTTCAGTGTGTTAAATAAACTTTCTTTGCTATAGAATCTTTAAAAGTGAATTTATTCACCACCTGCCAATCTCTTTTCTGCTATAGTGCTGAGCAAAATTAAACTTATTAAATGTAGATGACACCTTAAAATGTATGAGGGTGATCTATAGTTCTTAAAACTTATCTTAAGGTTTTATTTTTATATCATTTATTTATTAATTCAAGTTACATCTCAATCAGAGCCCCCTCCTTACTCCCCTATGGGCCCCACCTTCACACCCTCTGCTCCCTTTCCCATGTATCCTTCTTCTCCAGTGTAGGAGCCCCAACGTATCAACCCCCCTCAGTTCATCAGTCACATGAGGGGTAAGAGCTTCCTCCTCCTCTGGGGCCCGACATCACAGCTCAGTTAAGGCAAAGTGTCCCACTAATATAAAGTCCATGACTGAGACCGCCTCCTGCCTTGCTAAGGGATCTGTATGATGACAAAGTTGCCTATCATCTATATATGTATAGGGGGGTCTAGTCTATTCTAAGCTTTTTAAAATTTATTTTTATTATCTATCTATCTATCTATCGACCTATCTATTTATTTATTTATTGGTTAGTGTTTCAGTCTCTGTAAGCCTCTAGGGGCCTAGATTGGTTGGTTCTGTTGATCTTCATATGTTGATCTTGACCCCTCTGGGTCTTTCTATTCCTCCTCCCGTTCTTATATAGGGCTCCCAGAGCTCCACCTAATGTTTGACTGTGTGTCTCAGCCTTTGCTTTGTTCTGCTGCAGGGTGGAATTTCTCATAGTATAGTTAAGCTAGTTCCTTTAGGTCTATGGGTTCTAGTTCTTGTTCCTTTAGGTCTACGGGTTGTAGGATTGTTATCCTGTATTGTATGTTTAAAATCCATTTATAAGCGAATACGTGCCATGTGTTTCTTTCTGGGTCTGGGTTAGCTCACTCAGGATGAGCTTTAATAGTTCCATCCATTTGGTTGCAAATTGCAGGATTTCCTTGTTTCTGATAGCTGAGTAGTATTCTGTTGTGTAAATGTAATGTACCACAGTTTTTTTTGTTTGTTTGTTTGTATTGTTTTGTTTTTTATCTATTCTTTGGTTGAAGGGCATCTGGGTTGTTTCTAGTTTCTAGCTATTACAAATAAAACTGCTATGAACATAGTTGAGCCAATGTCTTTGCAGTTTGGTGAAGAATCTTTTGGATATATGCCTAGAAGTGGTATGGCTGGGTCTTGAGGTAGAACTATTCTGTTTTCTGAGGTATCACCATACGGATTTCCAAAGTGGTTGTACAAGTTTGAACTCCCACCTGCAATGGATGAAGGTTTTATTAAAATTTGGATTTCAAAGAATTTGAAATTTCAAAAGAACAAATAAAATTTACTACAATTTATTTGTGGATGAAAAATTCATGAATCAGGCATCACTGAGAGCCAGGAGATTCCAACAACATGCTTAGACAATGTTTATAAACAACAACAACAAAAGAAGTAAGATTCCAAACAGGTTATTGGCTACAGCCTCATGTTAAGATGATAAATTTGCCTTATATGGAAGTAATATGAAGAATTGGCCATTTATGATTGGCTGAACTAAAGCTGCTGTGACTAGCTATTTTCTACAAGAGTATACATTAAGTAAGTTGTGGTTGACTTTAGTTTCAAACTAAATTAGCTTAAAACTTGCTACCTGGATAGGTAGCTGTAAACTAAAGTGTGTTCACTTTAGTGAGGGGCATAGGCAAGAACACTTGGAAAGTTACTGCTAACTTAAATTACTACTACAACTTTAACCTACAGTTTGTGAGGAGTGATAAAGCTTATTCGTAATGTACTCTGACAAATTTCCTCACAGTAAAACTTCTGTCAAATGTTCATGTCGGTTTTTCCAGTTCATACTTCAGTTCCTCAAAAACACTCAGGTCCTTGATTCTTGCCATGGTTGAAATCTTTTTATCTTGTTTCAGTTAATATGTGGACTATGCTCTCATTACTTCCTCTTGATGGAAAGATCTGATAAAATCCAACCCCTATCAAAGAAAATGGACCAAAACCCCACAAAAGCAAAGATCACCATGAGGAAGATGTCCTAAGTGTTAACAGTGCTGTGGAGTCAGGAGTGGCTGTAAGAGGACCTTTCTGTCACTGCATCTTCCAAGCTTCCTGTAGGGCCTTCTCTTGTAATATAGTGACTTGTCATTTCAGGAAGCCATTCCCAACCAGTAGACATTCCTCAGTGTTTTCTCCTCTGTGTATCTCAATTAGGCTCCGCACAGTGGCTACAATCAAATTTTTGTTTGTTTGACTCACTTGAGGCAGTAAAAGTGACTGGTAGTCATTACTCTGTCTTCTTTACAATTTGTTTAGTTACCTTTTTTCCACCCTTGTCATTTATATTTGGATTCATCAAGGTCATAGGTAACGAAACAACCTACAAGCCAAAACCACTGAATTATTGTGACTCTTCAAAACTACCGGGTTACAGCAAGATCAGAAAATAGATGTTTAAAGTAAGAAAAGAATTATTTCCTTGGAAGGCTTTCTTATATGACTTGAACAGTATACTCATCAAGATGCATTCATTTCATTTTTATTAAACTATCTGTAGCATGGTCACAATATAGCCCAAAGAGATACCTGTGTCTTATTCTAAAGAAAGGAAATCCTGATCAGTCAGATTAGAGAAGATGATGCAGGCAACAGCAGAAAACAAGTAATAATTTTTTTTAATGAAGCACTTTGAAAAGTTCCTGGAAACTCAGCCAAGAGTTGTGTAAGCAAAAAATGTCCAAGTAAATATTTTATTTTTATTTTTGTTGCCTATGAGGTGAATATTGTGTAGTTGGATCAGAGGATTTTATGTATCAGACATTATATCCTCCCATTCCCAATCACTGCAGAGTTGTCAAACATAAAGTGTGCATTTGAAGAAGCTACACTCTCTGAACAGGAAGAAAGGGCCAGAGGGTTGACAAAATGAAATCTGATGAGTGTCTCACCGCCTTCTAAGCCATGTGAGTTTATTCTGATTTTACCTAATATAAACTCAGGAAGAAGAGTAACTAAAGGCCAGAGCTTCGAATGTTGTAGAAAGGGGATGGTACACAGATGTATGTCAGGATTAGAGTTCCACCTCCCTTCACTCAATAGCAAGCTACATAGAATGGTATGAGCTTTGCATATCCTGCAGAGGTTTCTGTACAAGCCTCCGTGTTATGGACACATCAGCCCAGCGATCATCAGTACAGGGAGGCAGGCAAAAATGATTTCTCACATATGTGTTATATGGGTTAGACTTGCAGGCAGAGAGCAAGATTACACCATGAAAGGAGCAGAAGTGGAGAGCGCAGACTCCTGGGATTTGAGCATGGGTCTGCCAAATGCTTTCTTGGGCAGTTCTCTCTAGGTGCCTAATTCTGTCTGCCTCCTTCCCAAGAGACAGAGCTCTGGAGACCAAGACAATGGCTTTGGGCTGTTCATTAATTACTGTATATGTTTGCTGCTGCTATGTGACTCCAGACCTTTATGTTATGAATAATTAAAAAACACGACTCTCTGTGGGCATAAACTGATGAAATAATCCCAGCCTTTCAGAGTATCCCTAAATGCTGTAATGTAGGGTTAGATCTGTCTCTCATATAAATGGTCTTACTTGGTTTGGTCACTCATTTTTAGGTCAAATTAGTATTTATTGACTTGACTGCTTTTTAAAAATTGTATTGATTTGCATTCATTGTACCTAGTGATGAGGTGCTTGAAAACATTTTATTCATGTGTTTATAGCTTTGACCATATGTATTTCTGCTGTAGACCTTCGTTTTCTCTCTCCTATAACTTCTGCTGCCTTCTCTCATTGTTAGTCTTGCTTCTATTTACATACATATATATACACACACATATATATTTTGTCTCAGAAGCAACTATATATATATAAAACTATATATATATATAAAACTATATATATAGTTGCTTCTGAGACAAAATATAGTATTTGCCTTTCGGCATCTGTCTAAATATTTTGATATCCATTTGCATCTATTTTCTACAGATAGCATAATTTAATTCTTCATTATAAATAAAACATTCATAAGCCAGATTCGTAAGCTACCTCTTGAAATTAGTGTTACACCATAAACAAAGTTGTACATCTTTATAATGTGCTGATCTAGATTGCGCTAGATATAAACCCAAGAGTTCTACAGTGGAATCATACAGTAGTTAATTTTCAGTTTTTTGAGGAACTTCTGTATGGTTTCTATAATGTCTGCAGCAGTTCAAATCCCCATCAGCAGATACACAAGTGTATCTCTTTCCCCACAGCTCTGGCAACTGGTACTTTTTTTTGTTGTTTCTAGGATACAACTATTTTATCTACTCTGAGATGAAATGGCAGTATAGTTTTGATTTGCATTTCCCTGATGGATAACAATACTGAGCATTTTTTCATGTTTATTAAGTATTTGGATTTTACCATTTGAAAAGTGTATGTTAGTTGGGGTTCTTTTGCCTATTCATTAATAAAATGGTTTTATATTTCAGATTTTTTAAAAGCTCTTTATATATTGTAAATATTAATCCTCTGTCAGATATATAGATAACAAACATTTTCTTTCACTTTATAGGTTGTCTTATCAGCTAATCTGTTTTTTCCTTGGCCATAAAGAAGCTTTTAAATTTCACGAGATCTTGGTACATAGTTCCTGGTATAATTTTCTCATCTACTGAAGTTCCATTCAGAAGTCTCAAGCCTATACTAAAATCTTGAAATGTTTCCCACAATTTTCTTTAAAACTTCATGAGTTGCAGATCTGACATTAAGGTCTTTGATCCATTTGGAGTGGGCTTTGGATAGGGTGAGAGACGAGGATCTGGTTCCATTCTTCTGGATGTGGATATCCAGTCTTCCCAACATCTAATTTAGAAAAAGTTGTCATTTTCCTAATGTTTACTTTTGGCATCTTTGTCAAAGTTATGCAGTTGTAGCTGTTTGGCTTTATTTCTGGTTCTTTTACTCTGTTTACCTCGGTCATGTGTCTGATTTTGTACTTGTATCATGCTTTTTGTACAGTAGGCTCTGTCTTCTTTCTTGGTATGTGACACCTACAGCCCTGTTCTTTTGCTTAGTGTTCTTATGGATACCTGGGATCCTTTGTACTTGCACACACGGATGTTGTTACCATTGTTTTTTCTATTTCTCTGAAAAGTGGTACTGAAATTTGGTGGATATTTTAGTCTCTAACTTGCTTTTGGAATTACATTCATTTTCAGAGTATTGATTAATTCTACTCATGAGAATAAGAGTTTTTCCACTTTCTAGTATTTTCTTTAGTTTTTACAGTTTTCATTATAAAGGTCTTCCTCTTCTCTGTTTAGGTTTATTTTTGAGTACTTTTAAAGTTTTAAAATTGATTTAATTATAATTATACCATTTCCATGTTCCCTTAACTCCCTCCAACTCTGCCCATGTGTCTCCTGTTTGTTCTCTCACAAATTCATGTTATCTGATCGTGTGTGTGTGTGTGTGTGTGTGTGTGTGTATCCCAAATGTATAAATACAATCTGCTCCATACCAAGTGGCCATCATTGAAATCTTGAGTATTCTAAAAGCTATTTTTCTTTGGGACTTTTCCTGATTTCTTCTGCATCTGTCTTATTACTACTTAGAAAAAGTACCAATGTAAAAATATCAATTATAAGAGATTTGTTATGTACTCATTAGGGGCTCTTAAATATAACACATTATCTGCAAATGGGGATAATTTGACTTTTTGTTTCCTATTTGTATTCCTTTTACTTCTTTATCACACCATGTTTTGCTAACCAAGAATTTAAGAACAATATTGAATGAACCGATAGAACAGACTACCTAGCTTCATTTTCAAATTTACTAGAAAGGCATTGAGTGTTCCTCACTTAGTATACTGTTGACTGCAGACTTATATGCAGCTTTCATTGTGCTAAAGTACGTTTTTTCTATCCATTTCTTTCATTGCTTTTGTAGTGAAGGAGTATTAAACTTTATCAAGGGTTTCTCTGCATCTACTGAGGTGGTCATGTGATTTCTGTCTTTGATTGTATATTAATATGATGTATATATTTATTAATTTGTGTATGTGGAATCGTCTTTGCATCTCTGGAGTGAATGTGTCCCTGTTTGTCAGGAAAATATGTCTAGTTTTTGTTGTGTCCTAATTCATTTGGTATTAGTGTAACACTGATTTTGTAAAATAAATGTGGTAGTGTCCTTCATTTTCTACTTCTTGTAATAATTTTAACAGTACTGGTATTCATTTCTAAGTGCCTGGTAAAGTTCATCAGTGAGTGCATCTTGTCCTTTTTCTTTTTTCAGTGGAGACATGCCTGATTACTACTTCACTTTCATTTTTATTATATATGTTTAAAATTATTTAAATTCTCTCAATTTAATTTTGCTAGGTTATAAATATCTAGAAATGTATTCATTTAAGTTATTTCATTTGCTGGAACATAGATGTTCAAAGCGAGCTGTAATGATCTTCTGAATCACTGGTACTTGTTGGAATGTCTCTTTTTTTTATATTCAGTTTCCTTTATTTGTGTCTTTTCTGTTTCTTTTGGTTATTTTGACTAAGGGTTTGTCAAACTTGTTTATTTGTTCAAAGAGCCAGATTTTAGTTTAACTGATTCTTTGTATTATTCATTTACTTTATCAATTCCTGCCTTGATCTTTATTTCCACCTAGTAACTTGGATTCTTATTTTTCATGGTACCTTTAGATGCATCATTATTATTCTATTTAAAAAGTATACTGGTGCTATGTTCTAAGGACTCTTTTTTTCACAGTAAAAGGAAATGGAAGTGATACATGTTATATTTGTTTTACTTGATCTTCTCTGATATGATGTCACAACAAATATGTGTTTTTATTTATTTAATAAATATCAGAAAATAGTACACCATAAATGGACTAAAGCAACAATATTTAGAACTAAAAGTTGTTACAGCAGGGCAGTGAAGCCTTTCTTTGGCCTTTGTCCAGAAACATAAGAAATCTATAAGCTAATAAAGTGTCCACAACATTTGCTCTTCCCTGCGCCTCCTTTCACTTGTGGCTTTAGCTCGTTGAATGGAGTGAATTTCTATGTTGAAATTATAAGCATTTTGACAGGCCAATGGAGAGAGATTTTTGAGAGTGAGAAGATTCCCAGAATCCCTTAAATTCAATTGACAACAAACAGTAGGGTTTAATTTTTTCAATCTGAGTTTAGCAGGGTTCTTGTCAATCATTGGCATTCAGGAATCACCTTTACCATATATGCCTTGTCTCTTTGTATACTTACTCCTTCCCTGACACTAGGCAATTTCTATAAAGAAGGATAGCTATCTGAGCATTTGCTCTGTAGGAATGAAATTTGATTTGTATAAAGTTACTTACTTAAAATGGGATTTTACCATGACAAATTATGTGTTCCTCTGGGTTTCATTGGACCAGAGTATTGCATCTCAGTTTATGCTGGCTTTCTAATATTAATAAAAGAAAACAGTTGGCTTTTTTCAGGTTTTAAGTATACTTTTGTACCCTTTTAATAGATTTCCAAGGCTAGGAACTCTTGTTGAAAATATCTATTATTACTCTGAGTTGTTAATGGAAAGCAGTGAGAAAGATGGGAGATTGACCCGTAGTGATTAGTCTATTCACCTTTTTTTATGGCTTAAATCTAGAAAAGCTTAGATCCAAGATCTGTCTTGGAATTCTAGTACTAATTTGGAGCCAAAGGTATCCTCGGGTATTATTTTTTTGTTGTACAATAGTTCTTGCTGCTGCAAAATGTAGATTTTCCTTGGGAGACATAGACAAGTATCTGTTTATCCAAAGAAGCCACTGACAAAAAAAAAAAAAAACCAAAAACCCTTCCAGCCATGTCTAACTTAGTGACCCAGTGAGTTTATCATTGTTCCTTACAGAAATGTGAGTGAGGTGCTGCTTACAGGGGTATGGGTGACACAAAGACACTTACATCACCCCAAAAGCCCACCAACACATGCTAACAATTGACAAAACCTTCACCAATAGTACTCCCTGAATAGCTTGAAGGCAGCTTAGCAGGCCAGTGTTTCACCTCTGCTCTTGGGAAGGACACTAGGGCCCTTGTAAATTTCAGCAGTATTGAGCCTTACAAGATTTGATTACTGCCTAGATCTCTAAAGCCCCCCTCCAGGAGCAAATATTTTGTTTTATTTATTTATTTATTTGTTTATTTATTCACTTTACATCCCAATCAAAGCCCTCTCCTTCCTTTCTTCCCAGTCCCACCCTCCCACCCTCTTAGCCCATTCCCCTAGCTTCTTCTCCTCATAGAAGAGGATTCCCATTACTGCCACCCCCGCACATCAAGTTGCATCAGGACTAAATGTATCCTCTACCACTGAGGCCAGACAAGGCAGCCCAGCTATGAGAAAGTAATCCAAAAGCAGGCAATAAAGTCCATGTCTGAGACAGCCCCTGCTCCAATTGCTGTGGAGCCCACATACAGAACAAGCTGACCACCAGCTATTTATGTGTGGAGAGCCTAGGTCCAGTCCGTGCATGCTCTTTGGTTGGTGGTCCAGTCTCTGTCAGCCCCCATGGGCCTAGGTTAGTTGACTGTGTGGATCTTCTTTGCAGTTCTTGTCCTGTTCATGTCCCCCTGTCATTCCCCCAACTCTTTCACAAGACTCCAAGAACCTTGCCTGAGATTTCGCTCCTGGAAGGGATATCAAGGTGACTCTGGCTGAGACTCCTAGCAGCAGGAGATATGGAGACTGGAATGTGTGTTTAATAAAGAATTTTCTTTATTAAAAATAAACAGTTATGAGACTGTTTCTGCTTAATTCCAGATGTGAGGCTGCTTCAGTTAAGACCACAGGTGTAAACTATTAACTGTGCCACCTCCTGAGCTAGTGTAGGGTCATGGCTTAGCCAGCTGACAAGTTTAACTCAGGGGACTTGACAAAGGGATAAAAAACCAGAGCCCTGAGGAAATGGGGGTGCTATGAATAAGAAAAAAGAGGTGCTAGAAAGAAGAAAGAAAGCCTATAAAGAAGAAAGGGGTTGCTGCTCTCCCTGCTGCTGAGGTGAGACAAACGAAGGAGGTTGCTGTTCTCCTTGCTGTTCTGCACTCCCCCAAATTGCTGCTGGTTCTTCTTGCTGCTGTTTTCTGGTTTGCTGGACTTTTGGACTGATATTGGTATTACCCCCAAAGAATCCTATGACTTTAATCAGCAGGAAGTAGCTCAAAAGACCTATGTCTCTTTTCCCTGTAACCTTCTTTCTCTCCCACTTAGTGTTGGGGGGTGGGAAGGAACAAGGGTCGGGAGGTATAGGTACTAAGCACAGTAAAAATAAATTACAGTGCACATTAGAAATTAATAAAAGCCACATTGTTACTGAAATTCCCACCTCCTATAGCCAGGCAGCGATTCCAGTGGAGGAAGGGGGACATCAACCCACTCACAAAACCTTTGGCTCAAAATTTACCCTGCCTACAAGATGTGCAGGGATTAAGATGGAGAAAAGATTGGGAGAATTGCTAACCAGTGACTGACCCATCTCGAGACCCACCCCATGGGGGACAATCGCCTCCTGAGATTATTAATGATGTGCTTGCAGACTGGAGTCCAGCATAACCGTAATCTGAGAGGCTCTACCCAGCAGTGGAATGAAATGGATACTAAGACCAACAGGCAAAATAGCTTCAGAGCATAGCATTTGTGTGATGTGTCTATATGGAGACAACTTCCATTTTCTTTAGTAACTACCTAGAAGTAGAATGTGCATTTGTTACATATATTTTAAAAGACTAGCTGCTGTGAGATGAATGTTGTCCTCCTCCAATACCCATAGGATGAAGACTGAACCCCCAATGTAGTAGTTTTTGGAGATGGCTCTTTGGTACAAGATTATATCATAATAGAAGATCCTTCATGAATGAATCAGCCTTTTAATGAAGGGCTGAAGAACACAGAGCTACCCCTCTTCCCCCTATATAGGGATACAAGGAGAAAGTGTGTTTCTGGATTGTAGATAGGAATTCTTAACAGAACATTGTTTATGAGCCATGAAATTCATGATGTTTTGTTGTAGTTGTGAAAACTAAAGTACTAACACACTGTTTCCAAAGTATTTAAATTCTTTTATCAAAATGACTCCAACCTTCCATCTCACACCCATCAGAATGGCTAAGATCAAAAAATCAAGTGATAGCACATGCTGGCAAGGATGTGAAGAAAGGGAAACATTCTTCTATTGCTGGTGGGAGTGCAAACTTGTACAACCACTTTGGAAATCTATCTGGTGATACCTTAGAAAATTGGGAATAGTTCTACCTCAAATCCCAATAATACCACTACTGGGCATATATCCAAGAGATTCTTCACTAAACTGCAAGGACATCATCTCAACTATGTTCATTGCAGCTTTATTTGTAATACCCAGAAACTGGAAACAACCCAGATGTCTTTCAACCAAAAACTATCTTTCAAAAAAAAAAAAAAAACTATGGTGCATTTACACAATGGAATACTACTCAGCTATCAGAAATAAGGAAATTCTGCTATTTTGCAACCAAATGGATGGAAAGCTAGAAAAGCTCATCCTGAGTGAGTAACCTAGACTCAGAAAGATGCACATGATATATACACGCTTATAAGTGGATATTAACAATATAGCACAGGACAACCATCCTACAACCCACACACCCAAACAAACAGGAACCTAGCATAACTATCCTATGAAAAACTCCACCCAGCAGCGAGTCATGGACCCTGTTGCTTGTTAGTGGAACACCTTATCCTAGATGGGCCACCTATCAAGCCCTAGTATAAGAGGGGGCTTTTAGCTCTCAGGTGACTGATGAACTGAGGGGGGGTTGGTAAGTGGGGAGATGGGGAAACCCCCATTTCCTCAGGACTCTGGTTTTTTATCCTTTTGTCAAGTCCTCTGATATTGCCCTCTTATCTTAGGAGAAGGAGAGAAGGACAGAGATGAGGAAGAGGGAGGGAGGGTGGTACCTGGAGGGGAGGAGGGAGGGGACTTGGATTGAGATGTAACATGAAAAAATAAAGTAAAAAAAATATTTTCTGCTTTGAAAAATGTCCCATGGGCTGCTGAATAAATTGTTAAACAATTGTTGTTTGAAATAATCTGTAGATATTTCTTAAATTTATTTGATGTACACCATAGTTTAACTCTACAGGGTCTTTTGTTTTTTGTCTAGATGATTTATCTACTGATGTAATGATGAATCACTCACTATTATTATATCTGGATTTATCATATCTCTGTGTAATAGTGTTGGGTTTCCAAATTAGATTTGGAAACATTTGGTTGTTATATTTTCTTTATGCAGAGTGGAAACCATTAACACTTAAGGTTATTAATGAGAGATATCTACTGTTTCTTACAATTTTCTTGATTGTATTGTTGGTTGTTTTACACATTTTTCCTTTTCTTTATACCTCATTTGTTTTCATTCTTTGCTTAATGTTGAGTTGTATATGTTTGATTATTTTAAATGTTTCAATTATTAGTCCGCTTCCCCATGGAATTTTTTTCTTCTTACTTTTGATCTGTGATTGTCTTTCTTGCTTCTCTGTGTAGAATTTCTCCTAAAGTCTTAATTAATCTCCATGAACTACTTACCTTCTAACTTGTGTTTAAGTTAGAAGATTCTGGATATATGACTATTAGCTGGTAGGCTTTTGCTTTTGGGTCCTGAAATACAATACTCCATGCTTTCAGCATTTTTTATTGAGAGGTTTTGGTGTATTCTTATATGTTTGAGTTTCTAAGTAAGTGCTTTTTACTTTTGTTCCTTCAAATTCTGCTTGTTGCTTCTAATAGTGTTTCTTTTCCCCCATAATTTATATTTTCTCTTTTATTTATGACCTAGAAGAAAAGAGGGAGAATCCTCTCCATTATTATACCATGTAGCTCAGAATCTTAAATTGTGTTTTGTTACTGTCTAAGTGAATCTAATAGTCAGTATTTCTGAATTTGATCTAGTCATTCACTGCCTTTTTGTTGTTTACTGTATCTTTCCCTTAATATTCCATACCACTCATCACTCTCAGTCACACATCAGATCTTTTCTTTAAGATTCATGAAGTCATAGAAGAGTTCTGCATGTCCACCATCTTCCTCTGTTGTTCATTATCTTAATAGTGATATTGCTCCATGAAAACTTTCAGTCACATGTGCCATTGGTTTGTTTGTAGTCATGGTCATGCATGTATGTCTGTGCTCATTTCAAAACAAGTATTTTGTTATTACATGATTATACATTTTGACATATACAGATACATAAGACCATATGACCTTTACCCATGTTTAAATAATAACATCTTGCCAAGTTATAGTCCAATATCACAGCCAGAAAGTTCACCATAACACAATGAAGACATAGTGTCTGCATCATAAAGAAATATTTAACGGGAACATCCCCTTTGCTTTTCCCTTATCACTACTTCCTGTAACCTCTAGTTAACAACAAAATCTATTTGTCAAAATAAGAGCTTCTAATGGAACTAACACTGCATGTACTATCTGGGGGATTGGCATTGTCTGTTCAACAAAATGAACATTTTTCATGCAAATTATTTCATGCAAATTATGTGTTCATAGTATGTTTCTTTTCATTACTGAATAAAAACCCCCACATGACGTACCAACAAAGTCCTAGTCATTATGCATAGGGAAGCTATGTATAGTACCAATCATTTCTCACATGGCTCAAAAATATTTTGTGGAAGATAGGATCATCATATTGATCATTTTTTTCCTTGGGTCCATAGAGTTCAAAGGTTTCATTCAATATATAATATTTAGATTTACTTTTCATGTTTAATGCAAATGCTAACTTGTTTCATGCCCCTGTGCACATTTAACTTAATGTCATTATTTGAAAATAATAGTTTGTTTGTATGGACATATGTTCGGGAGCTCATGAGGACCACAGCATACATGTGGAGGTCAGAGGGAAGCTTTGTGGAGTTGGTTTTCTCCAGCCACTGTCTTCTGAAGCAGTCTGTTTTGAAGACTGATTCTGTCACTGTGCTTCATATACTAGGAGAGCTGGTCCCTGATCTTCCAGCCATTCTCCTGTCACCACATCTCATCTCACTATAGGAGTTCTAGGTTCAGATGTGCCTTTCCATGGTTGGCTTTTCAGTGAATTCAGGAGATCAAAGAGAGATCACCAGGCTCTGTTTCCCACTGAACCACCTCTGCCAACTTGACACAATATATTTTTACTTTTTTTCAATAACAATTAAACTTGTACAAAATCAAATGGACTGAAATTTTAAAATAAGCAGCGATGACCATGTTTGCAAAACACAGACAATATCAGGCAGATAGCTATCATCATGCATGCTATGATTATAACAGAAATCTATCTTTAAAAATAATTTACCCAAACAATATTAAAATATGAAAGATCGCTATCATAAATTAATAAAAGTGAAATAGTAAATAGTTAACATGACTGGGGTATAAACACAATAAATGATACTTTGTCTTGTATGACAGCATTTTGTTAATATCTTTATCTACAGAACATTTAGACTTTTTTGTTTTCCATCCATGTATGAACTCACTCATAGGATAATAATATTACATATCAAATGTACATAACTTCCTTGGGAGGCTTTGATATTCTGTATATCTCTTGCTTGTAAATCAAATCTTAGTTATTCCCGGTATTGAACTTTCTCCACAGTTCTTATAGATAACAACGATTCACTGTTCCCTTGGGATATTTATAGAAGCAGGACTTTCCATTATCTAGATACAGAATCATTTATAAACATACTTTTAAAATGAAGAATATATTCATTTTGGTCTGGTGATTAAATAATTTTTTATTCATTTGTGAGGTTTTGAAATATTAATGAGACTAAAGTGTCTTATTGTTTAATCAATTTTGGATCCTGTGACTTTAATGGTCTTGGATATTCTCAAATACTTCAATGGTTAAGCACAGTTCAACACCATAGCTGGTGTAGTTACTTAATAAGAAGCCAGTTTCCACTCATATTTCTTCTCTGATAACTTCCATTTGTTTTAGCATTCCTGACATTAATATAGTGTTATGCATTAAATATGTGAAGTTACAATATATAAATATTTTATCAGTGATTTAGTACAGAAGGTGAAAAGTGTTATTAATTTAGAACGTTTAGGCATCAATGCATTCTAATAAGCTCATAAGGAAATAGGCATGTATGTCTTATAACTATACTTGTTTACTTTAGAAATAGTGATCACATAGGTAGTAAATTAATTTGAAGAGTCACCTTCAAAATATGGCTGTCTTAGTCAGGTTTACTATTGCTGCAATGAAACACAGTGACCAAAAGCAAGTTGGAGACAAAATGGTTTATTTGGCTCACACTTCCACATTTTAGTTGATCAATGAAGGAAGCCAGAACAGTAACTCAACAGCACATAAACCTTGAGGCAGGAGCTGATGCAGAGATAATGGAGGGATGTTGTTTACTGTCTTGTTCCTCATAGCTTTCTCAGTCTGCTTTCTTATAGAACCCAGACTGGCCATCAACCACAATGGGCTAGACCCTCCCATCAATCATTAAGGGCACTAAGAAAATGCCCTACAGTTCTGCTTATAGCCTAATCAATTTTATCAATTTATTAATTAAAGGTCCCTCCTCTCCAGCACCTCTAGTTTGTGTCAAGTGGACATAAAACTAGCCAGCACAATGTCCTTGTAAGTAGACTATGACCTATGAATTCTGAAGAATGAGGACTTACTGCTACTTAAGAAAAAAACTTCAATCAAATATATTTCATCTTCATCTATAAAGGTGAAACCAAGGGCTGAGGATAGATATCAATGGTAGAACTCTTACATAGTATGCCCAAGGTTATAGGTTCAACCCTCAGCACTGAAAAAAAAGAGGGTGGGAAGAGAAAGACTGAAGGAGAATATAAAATATATGTAGATATTTTATTATATTAACTGTGAGGATCATGAATCTCTATGTTTTCTTTTTTATAGGAATACTTTGACTGTCTTTCCTTCTCTATGATCCACTGAGAAAGTTATCCTCATATTGTTTTTTACAAGCTATGAAATCCATGAGCAACTTTTTTCATAATTAATTTAAAATATTTTCTTACTGTCAAGGTAGGTAAGAAAATGGAAAAAAGCAGAGTCTCAACTCATATTTCAAGTACCATTTTTTTTTCCTGGAGAAAATGTTCTTCAATATTGAGAAAGTCTCCCACATCCCACAGCCTGTTTGCTCCCTAAGAATAGAATCTATATTAAGAAGAAGTTGTGATGAAAAGTAAAGAATGCCCATGACAGCATTTGGCACAGAACCACTCAGTTTTGTTTCAATTCACTTTAATGCTTTCGTTCTTTATGTTAAAATTATCAGACTTTCTGAAGTGAAATTTTACACTTAACATAATCCTGTCATAAATCCTTGCAGTTTCACATTTCTTTGGAATTGGCAAATTAGTTCTTAAAGTTGTTTGCAAAAGGTAAACATTCATGAACAGTAAAATGAATTTTGAATAAGAGGGAGACTTATAAAATGAAATAATGAAACTGATATAAAGACATTATATTAAATGATAAAAAACATTTCAATGGTCAACAAAGATAATGTGAAAATATTCTAACTAGATATCATGTGGGAGAGGAATCTTATCAGTACAAGGGAGAAAATCTAGTTTTATTAATAATAGTTCAATGAAGTAAATATTTAAGAGAAGACTATATTTAGGTCCTCTATCATATATAGCAAAATAAAATTAAGAATTACAACTATAATATAAAATTATAAAAATAAATATTTATGAAACAGAAATAGTGTGATCTTAGGATGGAAAAAAAGTTGTTAAGATAGAATAGAAAATGGTAAGTTTCAAAGAAGATAAACTGAATTACTGTAAAATATAGAACTTGGATTTACCAACAGATATCATCAAAAAGTGAAAAAGGCAATGTTCTATGCCCAAGTAACATAAAGAACTTCTGCCAGGCATTTTGGGGTCATCTGAAACCTTGGCACTAAGGAGCCTAGTGTGCATGGGCCACACTGTGAATACCAGGCCAGCCAAGGCCATACAGCAAGATCTTGTCTGAAAAATGAAAAACACTATAAAATGTGTTTACATCTCTGTCTTTTTTTAATAAATTATTTTTTATTTCTTCAAGTTACATCTCAATCACAATCCCCTCCCTACTCCCCCCTCCAGTCCCACCCTTCCTCCCTCCTCCCCCTTAACCCCCCCATCCTCTTCCCTTCTTCTTTTTTTTTTTTTAGTTTAAGATATTTCTTTTTCCCCCCAACAGCTCTCCCTTTCAGACTAAAAAATGGTTCTTTTTCTTATAACTATAAATACAATACAAAACAACAGAAATAAATAGGCCACAATTATAAGAGTTATATGGCTTAGCATACATTCCCAATGTCCAGTCCATATGTATTTGGCACCTGACTTTAACATTCTACTATCTAACCATCTCCATGAGTTTAAAGTTCTATATCTAACTCAGCTTTCATACTAACTTGCCTCACAATTTTAAAAATATCTTTTTAGATCCAGAACACCCTCTTGATTCCTAAACAACTCAAAATTTAACTATGAGACTCTAGCTATCTATTCTTCAACCACCTCAGAGACCTGAGAGGGATAAATATATCTGATTATATAGGAAGTGCAGGGCCTGCAGCTTCCAACATCTCTCTTAACATAGAGAACATACAGAGAAATTGGTAAAATGCTGAACAGAACTTCATTAAAATGACATTTCAATGGTCTTCAGAGAAATATAAAATTGAAGTCACCAGTAAATTGTCAAAAACAGTAGCATGACCTAAAACCGAGAAATAAACCACTGTTTATGATGATAAAGAGCAACTAGACTGTCATGAACCACACGCAAGTGTTTAAATCTGTCTAGTAAACTAGAAAACTTTATTAAAACTAAACAAAAATGTGTACATGTTCAACAATACGCCCTTGTCACAATATCTCCTTTCAAAAACTAGAAACCACAAATTCTCATGAACTGAAGTGAATGAATTGTTGCAAGTTGATGAAATGAGGGAGAGAATGAACATGAAGTTGGGTGGGGAAGATCTGGGAAGAATTGGAGGAAGAGAAAGAATAAGATAAAAATATACTGTATGAAAATCGAAATAATAGAATAATGCAAGAATATTGATTAGCAATCTATAATGCAGCAATTCTAAAAAAAAAAGCCTCAAGAATTAAATATTGAGCAAAAGAAGGTGGCAACAAGAGGCTGTACTATAAGTTTATTTAAACTTGAAGGCTGTAAAACTTCATACCACCTTTTGATCAGAATAACAATTACATATGCCAGGGAGTGGCAACTGGGAGGAATGTGGAGGGCATTCTGTGATTCTAGCTGTGAGTGTCTCTTCCTGTTTGGATGCTGCTGAGTCAGACTGCTCATCGTGTGGGCATCCTTTAAGCTTTACGTGTGTGTGTGTTGTTGTACTTTACTAGTAAAACTTGAAAGTATTAATGTGTGTGATAAAGAGCTCTGGAGGTCGGCATTGATTACCTAGACCCAGACATAAATTCAACTGAGTTATTGTGATCCATGAAAGCATCTTGCACTTTTGAAACTCTGAAGAGTCAGTTGACGATATAAAAGGGAAATGGCTTGATTTTGCTCCAAATAATGGTTAACTTGATTGTTTCAATCAACCTTCCCACTAAAGACAATTAAAATATGAGAAGTTAAGTGGTTTTTATATTAAAATATAAGGGATTAGAAAGGTGGGCTGAATGGCAATTCTTTGTCTCAAAAACGACAACAAAGAAATTCAGGTAAGTCCCAATCTAAAAGGAATAAAAGTCTGAAAAACAATTTAATGGTATAATTCAAAGGACTAGGCAAAGCACAGCAATCTAAGCAGAAGTATGTATGAGTTGAAGGAAAGAACAGTGATCATAATAAAAATAGAAGAATAAAGGTCAGATGTGGTGGCATACTCCTTAAATCCTAGCACTTGGGAGGCAGAGGCAGCTGGATATCTGAGAGTTCGAGGCCAATGTGGTGTTCATAATGAGTTCCAGGCCATCCAGGGATACATAGTCAAATTTAAGTCAAACTGAAAGATGTGAAGGAGGAAAGCAGTAATAACATCCTTCATGATAGAAAGTGTCATTACTCAAGTAATGAGGAATTGCACCTCAATATGATATATGCAAAATTCATCAAAGCTAAAGTTAACATCCCATTCAATGGTGGAAGGTGGAAGACTTTTCCTGTAAGGTCAGGAGCACAGCCAAGATCCTCAGTCTTGCCATATGCAGTCAGCATAGTTCTAGAAGTCCTAGTCAGAGAAACAAGAAGAGGCAAAGAAAATAAAACTATCCAAATCAGAATGGAGTTTCCAGAACGATGGCTTGGAGAAAGATAGCAATTGTGTTGAAGTGGACTTAGGTTCTATTCCTAGCGCTGACATCAGATGACTTACAAACTCTAATAATGGGATCTTACCCCCTTTAATGGGCATCTACACTCATGTGGCATGCGCACATTCATACAGGCACACACATATATGCGTAAACATATTATTTTACAATTAGAAAGGAATAGATTAAATCACCTTGTGCAAAAATGGCAGGATCATTTACACAGGAAACTCTAAAACTGCTGTACCAAACTGTACAGCTAACAGATGAATTCAGGAGTGGTTCAGGAGAAAAAAATATCAGTATAAAGTATTAAAGAAACAGAATAAAAATGTAACATACAGGAGGATATGCTTTAAGGTTATTTACAAGTAACCCTCCTCTCCCACTTCCTCAGGAACCCTAACCCAGCCATCTGAGGATCTACAACAAGCCTTTTACTCACTCCACAGATAGTCCTTTCTTTCATGTCTCCCTGGCAATCAAACATCACCAAACTATCCAATTTCAAAAATGGGCTATGGAACTAACAGGGTTCTCAGAAGAAAAAATACAAGTGGCTATAAAATATTTTTTAAAACATTCACCATTCTTAGTCTTCAGAGAAATGCAAATTAACAACTCTGAGATTTTATCACACCCCAATCAGAATACCTAAGATTAAGAAAACAAATGCTTGTAAGAATGTGGGGAATGGGAAACTCTTATTGCTGATGGGAATGCAAAATGGTATAGACAGTATGGAAATCAATGCGAATATTCATCATAAACTTAGAAATAGGACCAGGTGGGCATATGCTCAAAGGATTCTATAATGTACCATGGAGAATATTGTTCATCCATGTTTATTTTCCTCTGTTAACAATAGTCAGGACGTGAAAATAATCTAGATGTCTGTCAACTGACAAATGGATAACGATACCATGGTACATACTCACAGCAGAATTTTATTCAGCTGTAAAGAAAATAAAAGTGTGAAAATTGAAAGTAAATGTATAGAATAAAAAAAAAAAAAACATACTGAATAAGGTAACCAAGTCCCAGAAAGACAAATGCCCCATATACTCACTCACTTGTGGATTATAACATCTAATCTTTAGATGTATATGTTTAAATTGGACTGTGTTAACCAGAAACTAGAGTGGGTTCATTTGGGGAGGGGGGAGTAGATCCTGAAGGAGGGACAAAAGTAGAGCAAAGGTGTTATATAAACAGAAAGGGAAATAAATGGAAGAAGGATTAAGTGAGGGGGGCATTGGGAGGGTAGGGCATATAGGTAATTTGGAGAGAAAAAAATTAACACTAAAGATATTTGGGAAATTCATATGGAAACCTACTATTCTAGAATCTTCATAAACAATATAGGCAATTATCATTGATTTTTGTTACTCATTAAAAGTTGTTGGAATAGTTTGCTGTTGAATATACTTGGGTCACAGGATGTGCAAAAACCATTAATGGACTTGTAAAATTTTTCCCTACCAACTAGCTTTCATAATGCTTGAAAGTGCCATACATGCTTCTGGAGGGGAAATGCCATTAAAAGTCTTCCTCAGCTGTGAACACTGCAAACTGTAGCAATGACTGACCTGGCAATATACACATATATTGGTACAATAGTGGCATGAATGTTTTGGCAGTAACCAACCACTTTATTATTAGATTTAAGGGCTGCTTTATGGGGTGTAATCCATGCCTGGTACTGTAAATCTAGTTAAGAAACCATGGAGAGAGGGGTCCCATAGAACCTAAAGAAGGACCCACAACTATTATTTTTATAATTGGGAATAGATTGAAACTTTCTTCTAAATACTCGTATATTCATAGATTATTGCAATTCTCAGTCATCATGGGAGAAGCATCTTTTTGTGTGGATTGTGGATAATAGAAAGTCTCATTTATCTGGTCAAAGTTCAGAGAATAGGTGAGTATGGAATGACCAGCCTTAAATGAGGTTTCTAAATCATACAATTTCCCCCTTAAGTCTCAGGAAACATTGTAGAAAATGGGGAAAAAATATTTTAAGAGTCAGAGATTAGAGGCTACTGCTACAAAACAGTTTCTTATAGATACGACAGAGCTATTCTACTCATGAGCTCACCGTGGCTCTGTTTGTCTGTACAAGATGAAGCCAGTCAGAATTCTAACAGTAATAACTGAGGAATGTTAGGAGTGGTAGATCTAGTCTTCCCCAGGCAAGAATAAATCAACTGTTTATCCAACACCAAATGGTTAACCCTGAAAACATACAAACAAGTAACATAATATGGACTGACCAGATTATATTTAAGAATATAGAAGGATATAAATATATAAACATGCATGCTATGACAATGATAAAATAGGTCATTAATTTGAAAAAGAGCATGGATGTGTATATGGTAAGATTTGGAGGAAGAAAAGGGAAAGGAGAAATGTAATTTTATGACAATTTGAAAAGTAATAGAAAGTAAAAAAAAAAAAATCTAGTATTGAGGGCTAGCAAGGTGTTTCAGCAGGTAAGGGTTCTTGCTGGCATGCCTGATGAACTGAGGCTGATGCTCAGGACTGACATAATATAAAGAGAACTGATTTCCATGAGTTGTCATCTGATTTCCATATGTGTCCAATGGCACATGGATTCCCCTTTGACATATAATAAATCTGAGAACTTATAAGGGAAGAGCTCATGAAGTTCTGCCCCTCACTTAAGTTCCTTCTCTCATAGTGTATGTAGTAAGGCCCAGGATACCTTCTCTGGTAACTTCAGAGAAAAGACCCCCAAACAGACCTCCTTCATTTCTAAAGAAAGCTTCCATTAAAAAATTACATAAATTTTTCTAGTGTGTCCTTAATATATTTGGGTTTTGGTTTCTTTTACCATTATTTTATACTTCACAGTACATAAATCTTTGGGAAAGTGTATCTCTTCATATGGTCATTCTCACAATGCAATCAGGATTAAATCATGCATGAAGGTTATACATTGGTGACTTAATTCAACCCATTTCTCTAAGGTCTCACTTTTATTTTTAACAAGTACACAAATGTATGCAATTTTGTTTAAAATAGGTGGATAAATAAATTTTATTGGAAAAAGATGTCAGTATAGATATTTTAATTGTATCATCTTATTAACTTTATTAAAAGTAATGATAAAATGATATATCCCCCATTACCTTTTTTTTTTTTTAGTTTTTTATATAGGGTTTCTGTGTAACAGAACCCTGGCTGTCCTGCATTCACTTTGTAGACTTGCCTCAAACTCACAGAGATCCACCTGCCTCTGCCTCCTGAGTGCTGGGATTAAAGGCATGTGCCACCAACTCCAGTTTATAATATATCTTAAAAGATAAAAAAATTATCAAATTATGTAAGAAAGGCTTTATAAAGAAATGAAATACAGAAGATAGTATTATAAAACAAACAAACAAAAATCAAAACAAACTATAACCCACAAATACAAAATAAATATTGATGCACTAATTTGAAAGACTTGACAAGGACAATTGCCAGCTTTGTCTATGTAATCATGAAGAGGACACATTTTAAATCATGACAAAGGTCCAACTCTTACCAGCAGAATCAGTCCAGTTAAGTTTACACCTTCTTAATATCATTAATGCAAAACTTTGCATCATAAGCTTAATAAGAGTTTGAGAAAACAAAAGCATTTTGACCATAGTGGTGCTCACACTAACTTATCTATATGTGCAATAAAATAGAAAATGAAATTTAAAAACAGTTTGTTCAACAAATGTTCCTAAACAAATGGATTCTATAAGACAAAGAATTAATTTAGCTGCTCTTCTCATACCACATCCAATATTTGTATCAAAACAAACTAAAGTATTTACTGTAAATCATAAATCTGTACAATTACCAGAAGAAAACAAAGGGAGAATGTGTCATGACACTGGTCTAAACAATATTTATTTGGTAATGCATAGGAAATAAAGCAAAAACAACTTTCCAGAAAGAATAATAGCACAGGAGATGAAAAATTTCATGAAAATTCAAAGCTTCTATGCAACAAAAGGGACACTCAGCTGTGTGGACAGACAGGGACAAGAAGGGGAAACAATTCTTGTCAACTCTATATCATCTGAATTGCTAACATCTATAATATATAAAAACAGTAAAATAATGAAACACTAAAAACAGATAATTCAATCAATACATGGGCTAATTACCTGAATGGACAAAGGAAGAAGTATGATGTTGAATAGGTATTTGACAGAGGTTAGGATCCTTAGCCATGAAGAAAGTGTACATTAATACTACTTTGAGATTCCATTCTACCCTAGTTGAAATGGTTGTCTTCAAGAAAACAAAGACCAGAGATAATATGGGGAAAAGAGGAACTTTTATTTACTGTCATTAAGAGTGTGAATCAATAACGATACTACAAAAATTACTGTGGAGTTTTCCTAAAATGAAAAATGAAGATATCACATCACACAACTATCCAGGTCTTGGATATATATCTTAAGGAATCTAATACACCGTACTCCAGAGATAAATGCATTTCCAATTCTATTGCTCCACTTACACAATTACTAAAAATGGAAACAGGCTAACTGCACATCAGCCATAAGGAAATATGGAATCGTGGCATATGCAAGAAAACAGATAGAACTGAAGATCATTATATTATATGAAATAATCCAGACTTTAAACACGGTTGCTCTATGTTTTCTCTCATATACAAACTCCAAAATTCTGGGCAGTTATGTGTGTATGCATGTGTATGCACGTATTCACATGTGTTGATCATGAAGGTAGAAAGCTGAGGAGGAGGTTCTGAAGAGGATGAGGGGCATGAGATGTATTTAACATGAAAGCAGAACGGGAAACTCGTTGAGAAGTGGAGAGACCAACAAAAGACAGAAGGGAAGTAGGGAAGGTAGTGGAAAATAGAAAAAAAGTATAGTGATATACCTTTATACAAATGTCATAACAAACTCCATTATTTTGCATATTAATTCAAAAAAAGCAATCTGTAAACAACTAAATCTTTGAAGAAAAAAAAAAACAGAAGTAAAGCAGACAAACACAGAGAGAACAGAGACCTGTTACAAACGAGAGAAATTATTTCCAAGCCATTTGTCAGAAGAGTGTTAAGTTCCACAATACATAAGGAATTTGAACAGCTAAGTAGCAAGAAAAATGCTAATCTAATTTAAAAGGGCTAAGTTCTCAAAATGACAAGTATTTTTCAACCATAATTTCCAGTTTTGGAAATATATTGAATCTGGCTTTAGTCTCTGGTTCTTTGTTGTTCCTCATGGAATATCAATGCTTGAAATCTTCCTATGAATAACCTTTCTATTTACCACTTCCATTAGAGGTATATAATAGGTATATATGTATGTATATATATATATTTGTTAATATAACATTTATGGTTAAGAACACAAAGACTGAAGCATGCCTGGCAACTGGTGCTCGGCCCCTTCTCTGCACTTACATAGTCTAGTATACCTTGTATAGGGAATGGTACCATTCACAGTGAGCTGGACTTCCCACATCAATTCACATTAGTAATTAGGATAATCCTTCAGAAACATGCCAACAGGCTAACATTATCTAAATAATCCCTCACTGAGACTCTATTGTCTGGTTCTACAAGGTTGTATCAGGTTGACAATTAAAACTAACTATCAGTGTTCTAATATGCAGTCATTTTGTTGAATTTGTTAATCACTCAAATGATACTGCATATCAAAAATTATCAATGTGAGTACAATGGTATCTATATCTTTAAAAAAAAGCATTTCTCATAAAAGAGTTGTGTGTCTTTTACCATACCACTAACTTGAATGATTGTTACAAGAAAACTAAATTTAAGGCAATTATTCCCTGAAGCCAAAATTGCTGAGATGCTAACCAGAGCCAAGGTTTCTGTCTCAAAAATCAGAGACATATGAAAGCCCACTGATTTCAGAATTAGCTCCACAGCTAGAACAGATCAGGGGCTTTAAAATACAGAGAGAGAAACCTACTAGAACTTCACGCATGGAGATGGCTATCACAATAGCATTTATGATGCAGCGGGTTCTTTCTTACTGTCTCAGATTGTCCTGTTTTTATCTAACATCTTGTTTTTCAATACTTGACAAAATAGGTGAATAGTAATTATACATTAAGTGCATAATTATAAAGCATATTTGTATCGGCATACAAGTAGTACTGCAGCATTCTGAGCGCGTAGCATTTTGAACCTATGTGTGAGTACATGGTTACAACTATCAGTCTACCAGATATGACAAATACATCAAGGAGCACTCCCTTTCACTGAATCAGTAGAGTTAGATACCTTAATACTAGTCTTATTAGTCTCGTTAGTAATTAGACTTATGCCCTTTCAAGGAGACACATTCGAATTTTGAACATGATATAGAATGAACCCTCAAGCTGAAGATCATCATGATAGACTGTAGTGTCAGGAGAAGCTAAGCTGAAAAGAAACTCATACAAACAGAGAAGACACAAAGGAAAAAGTATCAATACTAAATATGTACAATACACAGTAGAAAGAATCAACAGGAATTAAATGCCTAACACACGAAATGTGCAACATATTAATTTTCTTTGTACTGTATGTTACTCACTCCCTCTGTATGCAATGCTGCCTTCCATGTTCAGGTCTAAAAACACCAAGGTTCAAGGAAGATGTCTCCTCTGAAGTTATAGTGTCAGTATAGGCTCCACAATTCTATATAAGAAAGTATTAAAGGTGACAAGCTAGTTGGAAGACAGGACTTGAATTGAAGCTGCATTTTATAGAACTCTAGATAATATATCAGAACATGAGAGAAGGCCAAGTGCAATTATCCATGGGATCATGCTAAAGCCACCTTGTGCCCTCTTGAGGCTGCTATCAAGGCATCTTGGGGCAGCTCTGGGATTCACAGCCAGTCAGTGATGTGCAGCTCAGCATGTTATACTTCCCAACGAAAGAATATAAATAGCAAATTGGTTCATTAGTCTGAAGAATTTGTGTTGCACTTTTCAAAACCAGGGGCTATCACTAGCTGTCTGTGCCCTGGCCCATGGTGTCTGAGGCCACCTTCATGACTTAGAGCAGAGGATCAGCTGTGCCCAGAACATATGAAGCCCAGAATCAATACAGTGGCTCTGTTGACTCTTTTGGGTCTAAAATATCATTTGTTCATAGAGCAGCAGCAATCTTATGGTCTGCCTTTTATTACATTCACCTCAGTACCCTGCACAAATTACAGAAGAATAAAATGTCTTCATGGGCTACATTGATGTTTCAAGGTAATATCTAGGTCGAGTTGCCAAATGAAATATAGGATACTTGGTAAAATTAGATGCATATTGAAAAAATTACTTTGAATATAAATTGCTGTATTAGTATAAGCATAAACACTAGCATAATATATATGCATATGCACATAATTTTTGATGTATTTATACTAAAATTAGTATTATTTATCTGAATTTAAATTTCACTGGGCAGCCTCTAGTTTGGTTTTCTGAGTCTATCAGCTTAATCTAAGTGCTAAACATAAAACCAGTTTCTCTTAAAAAGAACTCCCTCTCTGAGAGTCAGTTTTAAAACAGCGTTATGAAGTGTGTTGGATTATCAAGAGTGCCTGAGAGTTGAAGGAATTAAGATTCATATTTATAATCAACATGTTCAAATTGAGTCACTAGATAGGATATGGGGAAGTTGCTAGAAATTGGAAAATAAAGCCTAGTATGTGTAAAGTAGCAAACCATGCAAGACGAAGTGCAAGGCATGCTGTAGGAAGATCCTCATTCAGTTCCTGCATGGTCTGTGCATCCACTTGATGAGTTTAAAGTTCTATACCTAACTCAGTTTCCATCCTAACTTGCATCACCAACTTAAAAACATCTTCTTAGATCTAGAATATCCTTTTAATTCCTAAACAACTTAAAACTTAACAGAGATTATGTACAGGAAATTTTTGTTTAAGAACTCCCCTGCAGGGAGTTGAGGAAGCCCTGAGTGAATGATGTTCTGAGTGAATGTTATTTCAACAAGTATCCCAAGGCCAAGTGGCCCATGGGAAATTTGCAAAGCCACTATTTATATGGGCCAGGCCCAAGAGGAATGAGAAAGCTTTCTTTCTGGGAGTCTGAGTGTCCATGAAGGAATAATTGGGGTATGCAAAGACTAGCAACTGTGGCTTCCTCCTCCAATGTTTACAGAGACCTCCTACTAAGACAAACTGTCCCACCCCAGTGGTGTATCTAGTGAACACACTGAGGGTCCATGTGTTCTCATGCATGCCTTACAATGTCCATGTATACTTTTAGCAATGGAGAGTTGATAAAAATGATGGTAACCATGATAATGAAGAAATAAAAGTAATTTGAATAATATAACAGAGTTCACAATCCAGAAGTAAAATGGTAGAGAAAGGTTCCCACTTACATCATATAATTTTCTATGAGATGATTTGATCATCTTAGTCCATCTTGTTTAATTTTTGTTACTCTAATTCCTTTACCTCACCTATGGAATGAATCATCTCCCTTTAATCCTTCTGCTGTAAATTTGTTTTGTTCTTTCTACATTACTTTTCTGTAGCACAAAATGAGTATTACATATGCATATATACATGAGTCCATGAAAGCAGGAGAATAAATTTACATTAATTGAGCAGAGTTGGAAAGAAACAGATTTTCTTCATTCTTCCTTCCTGTATTTCTTAATTTCATGTAGCTGCTTTTTCTTGGTGCAAATTATTTGCACTTCCTATTACTTATTTTTTTTTATCAATATTAAGGCAAAGTATGCTCAAGGGGTTCTATTTAAGAGAGACTATAACATTGGGTAATATTTTTAAAATATTTTATGCACACACACGTGTGTGTGTGTGTGTGTGTGTGTGTGTGTGTGTGTGTGCAATCTACTGAGACCATTCTTGACATTTGTTGCATGTATATGGTTTCAAGCCTGACCATTCCGTGTTAGACAATCAATAAGAGGGCTTATCCCTTGGAAAAGCTAACTCTCTATTTTCCAACAGTCGTTAGTTGTCTGTAGTTCTTTGTCTGGACATGGAACCCTATGAAAAGTTTCCTCTGTCCATGTTAACATATCCATTGCCTTGCCATTGTTCTGGTCTGTGTATGCAGCCACTGCTAGGAGAGACTGTTTCACAACAGACTTCGTGGTACTCTGGTCTTTACAATCTTTCTGCCCCTTCCACTGCCCTCTGAGTCACAGATGCAGGAACTGTGAAGTAGATGTATCTGTTTTGACTGGGTTCCTCATTGTAGAGAGCTGCGATGTGCCGCGCCCTAAAGATGGCGCTGGTCTCCGCCTTCCACCAGCCCGACGGTGAGCGCTCTCTATGATAATAAGTTCATATTTGGCAAAGACCGCTGATCTGGCTTGCTTCCGCATACGTGGGCCTCTAAGATAGCACCACTTGGCTTTACTTGACTGGCTGTTCATTTTAGTATTTAGCCTGTGGGTTGGGTCTTCCCCGGGCATTCGGAATTCAGAACACTGTTTTCAAGGGACCTGAATAAACTGCTGGAGAAGAGCTTTTGTGAGTTGCGTCATCCTTGCTGGTCGAGGGGGACGCGACACCTCATAATCCCTTACTTTCTTCATTGTATCCAGTTATAATTTTTTATGCTGTCCTCAGTCTTCTTTCTTATACCATCTGCCTAGGGTGGCAGCACCCAGTCGTCCAGGCCCACCCGCATTAATTACTAATTTAAATAATGCCCTACAGACTTGTCTGCAGACATTTTCTTAATTAAGTGTCCCTCTTCCCAATTGACTGTGGGATGTATAAAGCTGACATAAAACTATTCAATGCATATATACATGTACATATAAATACAAATATAAATGTATATATACATATACATATATATAAGAGAAACTTAAGCATATATTGTGGGTGATGTTTTGAAATGTCTGTGTATATAAATGGTTTTGTTTAAAAGTGATGAGGTGTGATTCATCCACATTTTATCAAACATCAGGTACACTGTGGGTGCTTTATAAATATTGAATAATAGTCATCTGTTTCTAACCATTTCTCCTCTTTCTGTTAGTAAACGATGGGGTGCCAAATTATGTATCAAGCAGTTTTTCTGAGGTGTTACTTTTCCAGCAGTAGTGGGTGTAGGGTTTAGGATATGTTTACGCATCACAGATCTTCCCTGGACTTAGTAGTGCATTTAAATAAGTAATATTCTGACTGACGTCCTGCAGGGAGATTGTCAAGGCAAACAGTGGCATTCCACTTGGCTGCTTTTCTTTGCTTACACTATTCCTCCACCTCTATATCACACATTTTTTTTTAATGAATAAGGCTCCTACTTTTGAGAAAGTTATTTTTGCAATTGAAACTGGTAAAAATCCTCTTGTCTATTTAAATATCCATAATAGAAACCCCTTGGTGACTTTCTTTTGGGGGAGTGTTTGGTTTTATTAAATTTATTTGTGTGTGTTTGTGTGTGTGTGCCCATGCATGTGCCTGTGTTTCTGTGTATCTGTGCGTCTGTCCAACTTGGGTCCATGGCATGAATGTGGAGGGTAGTGGACAATTTGGGGGACTCAGTTTTCTCCATCTACCATGTGAGTCTTAGGAATTGAATTTGTATCACTAGGCATGGCTGGTGACAAGCACCGATACCCACTGAAACAATTCACCATTCTTATGCAATTTTTAAAATACATATTTAAAATCTTGATTCAAGTATATATATTTTAATTTAAAAATATTTTATCAATTCTTTGAAAATATCATATAAATACATTTTGATAGTATTCATCCCTCCTCTTCCAACTCCTTGAGGTTCACTTGCTCTCCTCTTCCTTACTTAGCAGTTCTCTTTCTTCAAACTGATTGAGTCGAATTTGTGCTCCCATATACTCTTTGGTCTACTGGAGCATAATTAACCTGCTTGGGGCCAAACCATAGAGAAACTTGATCCTTCCTCTCCCCACAGCTATCATTTGAAATTACGTCATCAGGTAGGGTGGTTATTCTTGTCTATGTTCACTGTCTGTGCTGGGATTTTGTTTGACTTGACCTTGTACAGGTCTTGCCCAAGATGTCACAGCTCTGTGAGTTCATGTGTGCAACTGCCCCTTTGTGTTCAAATATACTCGTTTTTTCCTAAAGAGACTTGATGCTTTGAAAAGGAAATGAAAACTCTTGCATAATTGATATAAATTAATCACAAAGTGTAAAGTAAAGCATGTTATTTTACTCTGCAAAAAGGGTCCGACTTTGAGGAATTGTTTTCTATTTTCTCTGTCCCTTGAAAGCCATAAAATGTATTGAGATATCACCTGATGAGGATGCTCCCACTTAGAAGTCAACTCTTATATTGTGATTTGAAAGAATAGCTGATCAATCGTCTCTGATTCATACTTTATATCCATTGACACTCCCTTAGAAATACCTGAAAGCAATCTAAATTCTTACCTTGAGTGTATCACTCTTAGGGAGCTCTTGTGTTTGTTGTTCACATCATGTTTTTTTTTTTTAATCAACCATAATTCTCACTCTGCAAAAAAGCAAAAACAAAACCAAAACAAAACAAAGAAGCCAAACCAAAACCAACCAAAAAAACAAAAACAAAAACAAAAACAAAAACAAAAAACAAAAAAAAAACAACAACAAAAGCGGTGTTGGGCAGGGATTAGCTCTTATGATCTGCCACAATTATCACTTATTTTCTCTGAGAGGTGGTTTTATGTCTTTGCCTGATATGTCACACACTGATGGTTTCCTTCCTAAAAAAATCTGTCCCTCTAGTGGCCATGCTTTCCTTTCCCACAGGGCTCAGTCTAAGGTGACATATTTATTGATTAGATTGTTGTCACAGTCTCTTGTAGCAGATGGATCTTCATTGTATATAAAGTACTCATTACAAAATGTGTATTCCCTTCCTCTTTGCTGTGGGATGAAGATACAATTCTCATGTCTCTGGCCTTTCTTTTCTTTATTTTATTATTTTTTTATAAGTACTTTACTTTTTTTTTTTCAAGTTACATCTCAGTCGCAAACCCTTCCTTATTCCCCCTTCCTGTCCCACCCTTCCACCCTCTTCCCCACCAACAGCTTCTCTTTTCATTCCAACAAATGGTTCTTTTTCTTATAACAGTAAATTCTATACAAAACAGCAGAATTAAATATGCCACATTTATGAGAGTTAAATGGCCCAGTATACCTTCCCAATGTCCAGTTCATACATATTTGGCCCCTGACTTTAACCTTCTACCTTCTAACCATCTCCATGAGTTTAAAGTTCTATAACTGACTTAGTTTTCATACTAACTTACATGACTATTATAACCATCTTCTTAGATCTAGAACGCCCTCTTGATTCCTAAACAACTCAGAATTTAGCTATGAGACTCAAGCTGTCTATTCTTCAACCACCTCAGAGAGCTGAGAAGGATAAATATATCTGATTGTATAGGAAGTGCAGGGCCTGCAGCTTCCAATACTAAGAAATGACAAACCAGTGACTGCCTGGACAGTTCCCATTTTCTCTCCATACATTCCAGCATCAGTCTTCAGCCTTTTGGTCCTGTTTCTCTGACAGACATTTATTGTAGAGCAGGGATTGTGAAGGACTAACCTACCCTGTCTTGGCAGAGCTAGGCTGTCGACTTCCCTGCTACCAAGTTTTGTCCTTTGTGGACAGTAGTCTGTCTGCAGTTGAAGCAAGGAGTTTTTACATGCCAAGAGATAGGCTTGCCACTAATTCAACCATCTCACACTGGAGATTCTTCGATGCTTTTCTTCTACTTGGAGTAGAATAGGGGGTGCTGTCAGGAGCTGATATGTCACGATATCAAAAAAAAAATCTAAATTTAAGACAACATCTTTGAATGCCATATTCTGCAGATCTCTTGGGGTTTTTGAAGATGCCCTATCTATCTCTTGTATTTAGATAAGCAAATGTTGCTTGTCTCTTAACAACTTGATTACTGAGTAGCTTAGAGAATATCTGTGATAGACTGTCTCTGGCCTTTCTTGCAACTACAGGGAGGCATATGATCCAGTTTTGGCCAATAAAATGTAATCAGATATCTTCATCTATAATAATAACAAATATCTCTAGAGTTGCATATAACATTTTTTGGTTTATTTTAGTTTAGTTTATTTTCCTCACTTACAAGAGCAATGTGAAGGTAAAGGAATAATAGCTGTCATGTGACCTAGAGAAGGTGTTTTTATCTACTTGCATTGCCATAACCAACTGCCACAGACATTTTGTTTTAAAGGACTTTAGTTTTCAATTCTGGAAGCTGGGAAGGCCAAAATTAAGGAGATGGCAGACTTCATATCTGGTGCAGTTCTACTTTCTGAGTAGAAAGCAGTATTCTCATTGTGTCCTCACATGACAGAAGGATTGAGCGATCTCTAGGGACACTTTCTTAAGAGTGCTACCCTAGTCACGAGGGGTCGGTTTTCTTGATCCAGTCACCCTCTTTAAATTCTGTCTCTGAATATCTCCTCATTGGGAGTTTGGATTTTTACATATACATTTTAGGAACAACTCACACAAAAGGAGAAGACAAATGAGAAACTCAAATATTAATATAGCATGAGTCGAAGTAGAAGATGCTTGGAATAATGACGGTACACTCAAATGCATATATCCTCAGCTATGATTATATGAAACAAACAAATTCCTGTTTTAAAGTTACCATATTCAGATTCCTGTTAAAGATAAGTGTGAGGATGTTGGCATATGTTATATTGCTGTGAAGAAACACCATGGCCAAGGTAACTCTTACAAAAGAAAGCATTTAATTGGGACTTGCTTAGTTTCATCTTGTGGTATGGCCTCATTAGAGCAGGTGTGTTAAAAGTGGTGGGCTATAAGGTGTCAAAAGCTTACCCTAGGCCAGTGTCTCTTTCTGTCTGCTACCTGTGTCTCAAGATGTAAAGATCTCAGCTACCATATTTAAAAACATGCTTGCTTGTTTCCTAACATGGATATAACTGACTGAATCTCTGAAACCGTAAGAAAGCTCCCAATTAAATGCTTTTTAAAATAAGAGTGTCTTTGTTCATAGTGTTTATTCACAGCAATAGAACAGTAATCCACACAGCATACAATACTTCTCACTGATCTTTTCACACATTGTTCTTCTATGAAGATTTTTTTGTCTTTTTTTTTTCTTTTATTTTTTATTTCTTCAAGTTACATCTCAATCGCAGTCCCCTCCCTATGCCCCCTCCAGTCCCACCCTCCCACCCCCAACCCCCCATCCTCTTCCCTTTTTTTTTCTTTTAAGTTTAAGGTATATCTTATTTCCCCCTACAGTTTCCCCTTTAAGTCCAACAAATGGCTCTTTCTCTTATAATAAATACAATACAGTACAACAGAGGTAATTAGGTCACAGTTATGAGGGTTATATGGCTTAACGTACATTCCCAATGACCAGTCCATATGTATTTGGTACCTGACTTTAACATTCTACTATCTAAACATCTCCATGAGTTTAAAGGTCTATATCTGACTCAACATTCATACTAACTTGCAACACAATTTTAAAAGTATCTTCTTAGATCTATAACACTCTCTTGACTCCTAAACAACTCAAAATTTAATTATGAGACTCTAGCTATCTGTTCTTCAACAACCTCAGAGACCTGAGAGGGATAAATATATCTGATTTTATAGGAAGTACAGGGCCTGCAGCTTCCCAAACTAAGAAATGACATACCTGTGGCTTCCTGGACAGTTCCCATTTTCTCTCCATACATTACAGCATCGATCTTCAGTCATTTGGCCCCGTTTCTCTGACAGACATTGATTGTAGAGCAGTAATTATGAAGGACTTACCTACCCTGTCTTGGCAGAGCTAGGCTGTCGACTTACCTGCTTCCAGGTTTTGTCTTTTTTGGACAGCATTCTGTCTACAGTTGAGGCAAGGGGCTTTTCCTACCAAGAGATAGGCTTGCGACTAATTCAATCATCTCCCACTGGAGATTCTTCACTGCTCATCTTCTACTTGGAGGAGAATAGGGGGTGCTGTCAGGAGTTGATATGTCTTGATATAAAAAAATCTAAAGTTACGAAAACATCTTTGAATGCCATATTCTGCAGATCTCTTGAGGTTTTTGAAGAGGCCCTATCTATCTCTTATATTAGGGTAAGCAGATGTTGCTTGTCTCTTGCTGGTTTATTTCTGATTAGCTTAGCAAGTAACTATAATAGGCTGTCATAGTACCTAACTGAATGACCAGCTTGCATAACCATTAGTTTGCATTTCTTAATTATCCTAAACAGTTTATGACAATTAGTAGTAAAAGGCCAAAACATCACATTTCATTTTTTTTCTTTACGTCCTAACCCTTCCATCCCATTTCTATGGGGTGGGGTGTCCTTATATAACAGTCCCTCATCTCCGTTGAGAGGTCGTATGAGGGCCAAGAGCCTCTTCATTCATTGGGGATCTACGAAGCAGTACCATCAGTGAAAAGTGTCTCGTTGCCCGGGAGAGAGAACTACTAAACAAACAAACCAATAAGCATACAGTAGATAAAAAGACTAAAAAATAGAAAAAAATATAACTAATATATAAAAAATAAATAAAGAATAAAAATAAAAAATAAGAAGTCTATGTCCAAGTTCCCTTTGGTGTGTTAGTTGCAGTATCGATACCTTCTACTATATAGCTAAAATCCTACTATAAGTGAATAGATGCCATATGTGTCCTTCTGAGTCTGGATTAGTTCACTCAGGATGAGCTTTTCTAGTTCCATCCATTTGGCTGCAAATTGCATAATTTCATTGTTCCTGATAGCTGAATAATATTCCATTGTATAGATGTACCACAGTTTTTGACCCATTCTTCGGTTGAGGGACATCTGGTTTGTTTCCAGTTTCTAGCTATTACAAATAAGGCTGCTATGAACATAGATGAGGAAACTTCCTTATGATTCCGTGAAGAGGCATTTGGGTGTATACCCAGAAGTGGTATGGCTGGGTCCTGAGGCAAAGCTATTCCAAGTTTTCTAAGATATCGTCACATTGAACTCCATAGTGGTTGCACAAGCCTGCACTCCCACCAGCAATGGAGTAGGGTACCCCTTTCTCCACACGCTCGCCAGCATGTGCTGTCATTTGAGCTTTTGATCTTAGCCATTCTGACAGGTGTGAGATGGAATCTCAGAGTCGTCTTGAGTTGCATTTCTCTGATGATTAAGGATGTTGAGCATTTCTTCAAGTGTCTCTCAGCCATTAGGGATTCCTCCTTTGTGAATTCTCTATTTAGCTCTGTCCCCCATTTTTTGATTGGATTATTTGTTTTCTTGGCATTTAATTTCTTGAGTTCTTTGTAGATTTTGGATATTAGCCCTCTGTCAGATGTGGGGTTGGTGAAGATTTTCTCCCAGTCTGTAGGCTGCCGTTTTGTTCGAATGACAGTGTCTTTTGCCTTACAGAAGCTTTTCAGTTTCATGAGGTCCCATTTATTGATTGTTGATCTCAGGTCCTGAGCCGTTGGTGTTCTGTTCAGGAATTTGTCGCCTGTGCCAATTAGTTCGAGGGTTTTTCTCACTCTTTCTTCTAGTAGATTCAGTGTGACCACCCTTATGTTAAGGTCTTTGATCCACTTGGACTTAAGTTTTGTACAGGGTGATAAGTATGGGTGTAACTTCATTCTTTTACAAATGGACATCCAGTTGGACCAGCACCATTTGTTGAAGATGCTGTCCTTCTTCCATTGTGCCGTTTTGGCTTCTTTGTCAAAAATTAGGTGGCCATAAGTGTGTGGGTCTATTTCTGGATCTTCAATTCGATTCCATTGATCTACTGGTCTGTTTCTAAACCAATACCATGCTGTTTTTACAACTATTGCTCTGTAGTACAGCTTGAAATCTGGGATGGTAATACCTCCAGATGTTTTTTTATTGTACAGGATTGATTTAGCTATTCTGGGCTTTTTGTTGTTCCATATGAAATTGAGGCTAGATCTTTCCAAGTCTATAAAAAATTGTGTTGGTATTTTGATAGGAATTGCATTGAATCTATATATTGCTTTTGGTAGGATGGCCATTTTTATTATGTTGATCCTACCTATACATGAGCATGGAAGATCTTTCCATCTTCTAAAGGCCTCTTCCATTTCTTTCTTCAAGGGCTTGAAGTTCTTGTTGTACAGGTCCTTTACTTGCTTGGTTAGAGTTACCCCCAGGTATTTTATGTTGTTTGCAGCTATTGTGAAGGGGGTTGCTTCCCTTATTTCTTCCTCAGCCCATTTGTTTGTTGTATAGAGAAGGGCTTCTGATTTTTTTGAGTTAATTTTGTATCCAGCCACTTTGCTGAAGGTGTTTATCAGCTGTAAGAGTTCTCTGGTGGAATTTTTGGGGTCGCTTATGTATACTATCATATCATCTGCAAATAGGGATAATTTGACTTCTTCATTTCTGATGTTTATCCCCTTGACGTCCTTTAGTTTTCTTATTGCTCTAGCAAGAACTTCAAGTACTATATTGAAGAGATATGGTGAAAGTGGACATCCTTGTCTTGTCCCTGAGTATAGAGGAAATGCTTCAAGTTTCTCTCCATTTATTTTGATGTTGGCCACTGGCCTGCTGTATATTTGCCTTTATTATTTCTAGGTACGGCCCTTGTATGCCCCTTTTCTCCAGAACTTTTAGCATGAAGGGGTTTTGGATTTTGTCAAATGCTTTTTCTGCATCTAGCGAGATTATCATGTGGTTTTTTTCTTTCATCTTGTTTATATGGTGAATGACGTTGATAGACTTTCGTATGTTGAACCATCCTTGCATCCCTGGGATGAAGCCTACTTGATCATGGTGTATGATACTTTTGATGTGTTCTTGAATTCGGTTTGCTAGTATTTTATTAATTATTTTTGCATCTATGTTCATGAGGGAGATTGGTCTGAAGTTCTCTTTCTTTGTTGGGTCTTTGTGTGGTTTAGGAATCAGGGTGATTGTGGCCTCAGAGAATGCGTTTTCAATGTCCTTTCAGATTCTCTTTTGTGAAAGAGTTTGAAAAGTATTAGTGTTAGCTCCTCTTTGAAGTTCTGGTAGAATTCCGTGCTAAAGACATCTGGCCCTGGGCTTTTTTTGGTTGGGAGATTTTTAATGACTCCTTCTATTTCCTTATGGGTTATAGGGCTGTTTAATCTGTGTATGTGATCTTGATTTAGCTTCGGTAGGTGGAATCTCTCAAGAAAATTGTCCATTTCACTTAAGTTTTCAAATTTAGTAGAGTATAGATTTTTAAAGTAGGATCCAAATATTCTCTGGCTTTCCTCAATGTCTGTTGTTATTTCTCCCTTTTCATTTTTGATTTTGTTGATTTGTGTTTTCTCCCTCTGTCTTTTAGTTAATTTGGCTAAGGGTCTGTCTATTTTGTTGATTTTCTTGAAGATCCAACTCTTGGTTTCATTGATTCTTTGTATAGTTCTTTTTGTTTCTAAGTTGTTGATTTCAGCCCTAAGTTTGATGATCTCCTGCCTTCTGCTCCTCTTGGGAGTGTTTGCTTGTTTTTTTTTTCCAATTCACCCAGTTTAGCTGTTAATTCGCTAGTATGAGCTGTCCCAATTTTCTTTTTGAAGGCACTTAGTGCTATGAACTTTTCTCGTAGCACAGCTTTCATTGTGTCCCATAGGTTTGGGTATGTTGTGTCTTCATTTTCGTTGGATTTTAAGAAGTCTTTGATCCTTCTTTATTTCTTCCCTGACCCAGTGGTCCTCTAGTAAAGAGTTGTTCAATTTCCATGTGAGTGTGGACTTTCTGTTGATTCTTTTGCTATTGAAGTCCAGCTTTATTCCATGGTGGTCTGATAAGATACAAGGGGTTATTTCAATTTTCTTGTATCTGTTGAGGCTATCTTTGTGTCCAACTATATGGTCGATTTTGGAGAAGGTTCCATGAGGTGCTGAGTAGAAGGTGTATTCTTTTGTGTTTGGGTGAAATATTCTGTAGATATCTGTTAGGTCCATTTGGTTCATGATCTCTGTTAGACTCATTATTTCTCTGGCTTCTGTCTTGATGATCTGTCCATAGTTGTGAGTGGGGTGTTGAAGTCTCCCACTATTAAAGTGTTTGGATCAATGTGCGATTTAAGTTTTAGAAGTGTTTCTTTTATAAATGTAGGTGCCTTTGTATTTGGGGCATAGATGTTCAATATGGAGATGACCTCTTGGTGGATATTTCCTTTAATGAGTATGTAATGCCCTTCTCTGTCTTTTTTTATTAACTTCAATTGGAAGTCTATTTTGTTTGATATTAGGGTGGCTACTCCAGCTTGTTTCCTGGGTCCATTTGCTTGGAAAACCTTTTCCCAGCCCTTTACTCTGAGGTAGTGTTTATCTTCAATAGTGACGTGTGTTTCTTGTATACAGCAAAAAGATGGGTCTTGTTTACGGATCCAGTCTGTAAGTCTGTGTCTTTTTATTGGCGAGTTGAGTCCATTGATGTTGATGGATATTAGTGACCAGGGGTTGTTATTTCCCATTATTTTGGTTTAGCTGGCTGTCTTGTGTTTCTCTTTTGTTTGGTTGCTGTGGAGGTTTCTATTTCCTCTGTTTTCTTGGGTGTAGTTATCTTCTCTGGGTTGAAATTTTCCTTCTAGGATCTTCTGTAGGGCTGGGTTTGTGAGGAGATATTGTTTGAATTTGATTTTGTCATGGAATATCTTGTTTTCTCCTTCAATATTGATAGAGAGTTTTGCTGGATATAGTAGTCTGGCTGGGCACCTATGTTCTCTGAGGGCTTGTAGGACATCTGTCCAGGCCCTTCTAGCTTTTAAAGTTTCTGAGGAGAATTCAGGTGTGATTCTGATGGGTCTGTCATTGTATGTGACTTGGCCTTTTTCTCTTACAGCTTTTAATATCCTTTCTTTGTTCTCTACATTTGGAGTTTCTATTATTATGTGGCGAGAGGAGTTTCTTTTCTGATCTAATCTGTTTGGTGTTCTGTAAGCCTCTTGGATTTTTACTGGCTTCTCTTTCTTTAAGTTTGGGAAGTTTTCTTCTATGATTTTGTTGAAGATATTTCCTGGACCATGGAGTCGGGAGTCTTCTCTTTCCTCTTTGCCTATAATTCTTAGGTTCTGTCTTTTCATTAAGTCCTTGATTTCTTGGATGTTGTGGATGAGAGATTTTTTAGCTTTCTCATTTTCTTTGGATGTTGTACTGATTTCTTCCATTGAATCTTCCTTGCCTGAGATCCTGTCTTCCATCTCTTGCATTCTATTTTTCATACTCACATCCGCAATCCCTGTTCTCTTCTCTTGATTCTCCATTTCCTCTTTTAACTCTGACTGTGTTTTCCTTATTGTTTCCATTTCTATTTTCATGTCTTGAATGGTAGAGTTCATTTTGTACATTTCCTTCTCCAGTTTGCTTGTTTTTGTCTGGAGATCTTTCATTGCTTTATCCTTTTCCTGTTCAAGCTGGGTCACCTTGGCTTGGAGCTCTTTAATTATGTTATCCGTTGTTTTGACTTGTAAGATTGTGGCTTCTTTGAATTCCTTCATAGTTTTAAGTTCTTCTTGAAGGGACTTTATCACTTTCCATACTGTAGAATTGTCATCATTTTCATGTGTTTCAGTTGTGGTGAGATGGTTTGGGCTGGACGGAATTCCTTTGCTTTCTTTTGTTGGAGACATTTAGCTCTGTTTTTTTTTGTTTTTTTTTTTTTTTTTTTTGTCTCTGGCCTCTGGCCAAGTGGAATTTGCTGTCTTCTGGACTTGGGTCCAAAGGGGGCACTGTGGTGTAGGATTCGAGTTGCCTTACTCCACCCCATAAGGTGAGTCATTCAGTCCCGCCTCCCAGGTGGGGACCTAATTAATTCAGGTGGCAGAGCTGTTTACAAGTAAGCTCTGATTCCCCGCCAGAAGGGCCTATACTAGTACATAAGACCAGTATATGATATCTCGCAGTTTTCCTGGGGTTGGTTCCTGTAGTGGGTAAGTCTGCAGTTCAGCTGCAGTAGCCTTGCTGCTCCCGCGGCTTGGAAACTGGCCAGTGACATCACAGACTGCGATCTGTGGTCTGAAGGCACTTTGCAGGGGATCTCCCGCTCACTTCCAAGGGTTGCAACCTTTCGCTAGATAATTGGATCGTCTGTGTGAGACCTGGGAGTGCTCAGCAGGGTGGGGATTATCTCTGCGTGGTTTCTGAATCTGCCGGCTGGGTATTAGGTTGGAACTTACCGGGGATTTCTCCTTTTGGGGGGATGGGTTATCCCGATTCCCGGGTCCAGAGTCTTCCTAGCGTGTCCGAGATTTGGAAGGGGCGTCCTGCCCAGGCATCTTCCATGGTCACTGTGTAGCTGGGTGAGATTTAGAAGGGGTCGTGCCCTTTTTACAGCGTCCTGGAACACTTGCCGCCTTGTGATTGTTGACCCCGAAATCAAAATATGTCTGCGCCGGCCGCCGCCATCTTGGATCCCCCATGATGATTTTTTTTAATGTCAATATGATTACTCTACATACATAGACATACACATAGTCAACTAATAACTTTTAATGACCTTTAAAATTAATATTACCCGTCCTATATGACCTGCATAATTTTTCCTCTTTGTCCTTTCTGTTTTAAGCACTCTAGTTTCCTTATTGTTTGGGGTACATCCTAAGAGCAATTCCACTTCAGGATTTTTTCAGTACACTGTCTTGCCAATGTAATTAACACTCATTATTGTGCTTGTCACTGTTTATATTTTGATTCAATTTATCTCAACAATTTTAGTTGAACTCTTCCATATATATATATGTATATATCAAATATGTACAATACCCAGCACATAGCAAGATCCCATACTGGAATGCTGGAAAAAGATCTCTCATCTTTTTGGACACTTCTATTATTGGTTCCTTTTTGTCAATATTTTTCTTAAAATATGGCATAATTCAGATACTTTGCCAGCTTATTGAGGCCTTTCATAGTGAACAAGGTATAATAAATCATAACATTTCCTCATATCTTCTGGGTAATCTTGAAGCCATGTCTTCTATATTTGTACAGTGTATAATCATTATGCAAATTTTAACCAAAATTTGCTTTCCTTTCAGCCAATATATAGGACAATATTTAAAACTTATTCAAATTCATCAATTTGAACAATTGAAGATTTTATCCAAATTATGTACAGTGAATATAATTTATAAAGTAATGTATATAATATATTAAAGATTCTCCTGTTTAACTTATTTTGTAATTTTCTTTCCATACTGTTCTCACATATAATTTTCACTCAGTAAATTATTGTATTCCTAAAAAGTAGTTCTAATGAAATGTGTTGTGGAAGAAAGGGAAAGGAGGGAGACATAAGGAGGGAAGGGAGATGGAAGGAGGAAAAGTGTACATGGACGACATTGCTCAACACTGCAGTAAAAACCTATACAGGAACTATACCTCTCCTCTGAGACCAACTAGTTTGTCTCAGTTATGGAGAGTAGCTGTGCTCGAGGCTATGTATTTCTTGGGTTGGCCTGTTTTTCAAAACTTCATTGATACAGAGTTACAGAAGCCATTGTCTCAAACCTGCTAAGAATTGTTTGAAGGTCAATTCTAACTCTAGCATTCCCTTGGAGTCATCTAAAGCTGCCAGTCATTTTTACTATAGGCTGGCTTCAAATCCTTTCCTTTTCCTCCATAGCGTTGAATTCAAGATTATTGGTTATCATCTTGTGCTTTAATCTTTTTCTCAGTACCTGCTACTAGAAACTCAAATGGCATCAGTGAGATCTAACTAAGCCTTGTATTGAAAGTTGGGTTATAAAATAAAGTTGAGGAAGTGGATGACTCACTACATGACTGTCAATGAGAAAAGCATCCATAGTAACAGATGAAGCACAAGAAACCTCTCCCAAGCACTTGACTGTCCAACGGTTGACACCTGTACTGATGGTAGAGTTGAGTACCCAGGTGATGGAATGTAATGTCATTTGGGAAATAGAACTTGGTCATTTTGCAAATCTGGTTTAATTTCTGTAAAAGTATAGTGGTCAACTGGCAATAATTGCATACATATATTCATATAGGCTTTCATATAACCAGTGTTCTCACTATTGAGAAAATAATGTACAGAATTGGCTTGATTGTAGGATCAACAGTTCATTTCAACAGCAAAACAACCAAAAAGTTCTTATCTAATAACATTTTGAAATGAATCTCTTAATGGTTGGTATTATCAGTGTGTGCAGGATCTAAAATCACCTAGGAAATAATCCTACACCTGTACGGGATTATTTTAGATTTAAAAGTAGTCTCCGAAGGATTATTGTGGTTACATTAATTGTAGGATGACCCATTTTTAACTGTGAAAGGAACCATTCCCTCAGTAGGATATCCAAGTATATAAAATAAAGAAAGCTACTGATAAGCAGCAAGCATTCCTCCACTTTCTGCTTCCTGATTGTAGACACAATGTGACCACCTTCCTTCCCAGCCATGAAGGACTACACCCTTGAACTGAGGACTAGAGTTAACCTTTCTTTCTTGAATTGCTTTTGTTAGAACATTTTATCACAACAATAGGAAAAGTAATTAAGACGATCTTGTTGATTGCCAAACTATCAGCTCAGATGCAATTTTATGCAAGCATTGAAAATAGTCATCTTTCAGAATACAATATAAACAACCCCTTTAAAAAATACATACTGCATAAGAGTCACTGACATTAAAACAACATGGATTGGAGACTCTGACAGTGACAATAAGAGTATTTCTGCTTTCTGTCCCTCTTGGACACTGATCTAGTATTTAAGATGTATCTTTTAACAAACTATGCATATCTGTGGATCCTGATTTCCAAAGAGCATCTCCACAACCATGGCAAAGCCTCACCAATTTACAAGTTGAAATGGGCATGTGGAGACTTTAGGGGTAGTTGTGTACAGAAAAGAGATGGTTAAAATGGCAGCTGGTCTTGATTGTTGGATAAAGTAGGACTGTTATTACACTGTAGAGACAAAGACAAATGTGTTTGGTATCTGATCTATCTATCCACTTGGATGCCATGTACTCAAGCAAAAAGCAAATAGCCAAGTGTAAACGACTCTAACTTGAGAAAGGGTCAGGTGATCAGGGTCCAAGCTCCTCAGTGATGGGGAAAGAAACACATTAAGAGGGACAAAGGCTCTGGTCTAGGGAAAGATGAAGAGTGAAGACTGTGTCTCCTGCTGCTGCATCATGGATGGCAGCACTTCATCTCCTTAACTTTTTTAGGATGAATTTCCCTCAACTGCTCCCAGGATATGTAGGAAGAAATAGACCCCAGTGGTGTTGTGTGGCTGCAGTCAATTCTGTCTCTGATGCTCAGCTCAGAGAAGGACATGAAGATATATGTGATGGTCTGCTATTCATCCAACAGAGGAACTGAGCAGCTATTCGACACTCTTGCCACTCTACGTGTTGAGAACTTAGTAGTGGCAAAACTAAAATCCTTATACTATTTGGTCTTAGACTACACTAATATCAATAATTAGTAGGAATACAGGGACATGTCCAGTGTACAAGAATACACATGTTACAAATATAAACAAGAGCTACATTGAGTTGGACAGAAGTTGTACAAAACTTTTATTTTGGAAAATCAGAAGAAATTTTCTGAAGGATTTTGGAAGTAACTCCTTACAAATAAAGTCATTTCAATTTGCTCATCAATGGCCATATCTGATTCAAATGGAATATTTATGGAATTTCAATACACCTGGTTATTTAAAAACTTAATAAAGAATAAGCTGCAATATTTTTCTTTTGCTGTGTTAATCTCAAGCTCATTATAGTGCTTAGAATCAAGTAGGTCATCAGTAAATATTTATGAAATTAATGAAGGAAAGATTGTTACCCTTATCTTAATTCTAGTTGGGTGGTTCATTGATGCTCCCTATGGCAGAATGTATGATAATCCTACCACTGCAGTCTATAAATTAGTTTTAAACTTAATAACTAATAAAGATGTGTTTACGCTGCTTAAAAATGGCTGTTTTTTCCTCAGTAGCCTTCTCTCACTAGAAATATATTAGAGAAGGAATTCTTGGGTGTATTCTTCAGTCTACACATTTGACATGCCACAAGATCACCACACTCAGGAATGAACAGAATACATTTATGGAACGGATTAATATCAGGAGTTTCATTAGAAAGAAATATCCTAGGAATATCAAATGGCAGAAATTCATGCTTGTAAAACTGTCATGATTATTTATTTTCTTCTACATTTCTCTTGACTAGCTTTAATGAAAGTTTGTCATAGAATTAAATTTCTATCTGTACTAAATTGTGTTCTTCAGGTTAGAGTTTGTTTAAGTAAGGTTTTTTTTTTTAATTAAGGGGAGTCACACTTCATTATGCTTGATACCAAATTCATGTTTTTAACTACACTGATCTGTTTTCTCTTAAAAAGTCTATTCAAGCTTAAGGGCAAATTCTACTATTTGATTAATTTTATTCAATGTATAAATGGATCAAATAGATGGTTGTAGGATAATAATGGCACTATTCTTTTTTCCCCCTGAGTTTTACCTCTAAGATATTAGCAACTTTTATCATCTTCTTTTCAATAATTCTGTCATTCACATTTGGACTGGATTTGATCTGCATCAGATTTCTGTGTGTTAAGCTCTTAGATTGTAAAGGGGGTAGATTTTCTATAATTTATATGTTTAGTTCACTTATAGTTCATTTTAAGTTTACAAGTTTGATCAGAAGTCTGAACAAGTCAAGGGAGTAAGACAAGGATAGTGTGATGGTTTTTTTAGATGTCTGCTTCTTTGGAGAGTTGATACTGGCCTCCATCATACAGAACAACTTTCTAGAACTGCAAGGACTAGAGCCAGTAGTTAGTCACTCTGTCGTGTGTGAAGCACCTGCATAATGAATTGTGTTATATTCCTTATTATTTTCAAATGTGACATCATATATATGTGTATAGATAAAATTCCTGTTAGAAATTATCTGGGCCTTGAAATTAATGAAAAAGAACCTAAGGCCATTTTCATATAAACTCAAAGTATCTTTAGCATACATTCAATATGGTGACATTGCATTTCATCTTTTAATGTCTTCAGTACATATTCAACATTTTGTAAAATTGCAATCACTATCAGTAAGTCTCTTTGTCTAAGACAGTGGTTCTCAGCCCTACTATTACTTCCTTTTAGTACAGTTCACCATGTTGTGGTGAGCCTCCAACTGTAGAAATAATTAATTAGTATTATAGTCAATTGGTCGAAGGTGTTAATCCTTAACCTGCCATTATAAATAATCACACAGACACCTGAGAGATTTTAACAAACCTTAGCCTGGATTATATAATCTTAGTAAATCTAAGCTAGTTTTTAATCCTATTCCCCAAATAAAATCCCAATATATACATATGTCCTCTTGGGCTGTTATTCTCCATGCTATGCTGATGCTCCATGCCATGTGGAATAATGTTCTCTCTAATCCATGGTGTGTCTCTTCCTTTCTTCTTTTTCCATGATCCTCCCTGCTCTTTAAGATCCTGCCAACCTTAGCCCCACTTACCTCTCTCTCTGCCCAATCCAGGTTCCAGCATTTATTAAAGCTAATCAGAGACAATGGTTAGAAAGCAAGGTAACACAGTATCACTTGCTGTACAGCAAGCAGGCCTCTGGGAGCAGGTTAATTAACATTTAGAGTATATAACATCACCCCATCACCTAGCCATAAAATTGTTTTTATTGCTTCTTCATAACTGTAATTTTGCTTCTGTTATGAATCATAATAATGTAAATATTTGTGTTTTTTGATAGTCTTAGGTGTCCCCTGTGAAAGGACCATTTGATCCACAAGAGTCATGACCCACATGTTTAGAAACTGGTCTAAGATCTTGCTCCCAGACTATGAATGGCAGCAATATCTTTTTTTTTTTTTTATAAATACTTTGTTTTTTTTTCTTCAAGTTACATCTCAGTAACAAACTCCTCCCTATTCCCCCTTCCTATCCCGCCCTTCCACCCTCTTCCCCCCAGAAGTTTCCCCTTTCAGTCCAACAGATGGTTCCTTCTCTTATAACAGTAAGTATTATACAAAACAATAGATATAAATATGCCACATTTATGAGAGTTAAATGGCCCAGTATACCTTCCCAATGTCCAGTTTATACATATTTGGCCCCTGACTTTAACATTCTACTATCTAACCGACTCCATGAGTTTAAAGGTCTATATGTGACTCAACATTCATACTATCTTGCAACACACTTTTAAGAGTATCTTCTTAGATCTATAACACCCTCTTGATTCCTAAACAGTTCAAAATTTAACTATGAGACTCTAGCTGTCTATTCTTCAACCACCTCAGAGACCTGAGAGGGATAAATATATTTGCTTATATAGGAAGTGCCTGTCAGAGAAACAGGACCCAAAGGCTGAAGATTGATGCTGGAATGTATGGAGAGAAAATGGGAACTGTCCAGGCAGTCATTGGTATGTTCTTTCTTAGTTTTGGAAGCTGCAGGCCCAGCAATATCTTTTTATATCCGTATTTTAAAAGTACTCTATTTTCATGAAACAAATTTACAGGTAAAGGAATATTTCTGCAAATATAGTACTTAGTATCAACATTTAAGTCACCCAAGTTTGGAACATGTTTAATATTCTTTAAAGTTTCAAACAAGCTATGTGGCTAAACAAGAAAAAGAGAGACAGAAGTAAAGAAATAGATTATTAATTTTTAAATCTGAACAGGTGCTAGGTAATTTAGGGTCCCCTGAATCATCACTAGGACTTTGTGGATCTCATGATTGATTTTTATTTGAAACCATTAGAAACAGAAAGAGGAAGAATCAATATTCATTTATTTAATGAAAAGCAGCCATATAGCTTAATTACTTTCAGTAGAGAAAACTGAAACATGAAGTTTGCATTTTTGCAGATGACTACATTTAATAACAACTATAACCTTTATGAAAATGGAAGCTCTCTGAACGGACAGTTTTCTCTCTCTCTGTCTACAGAAAGCCCTGCTTTGTACTATTACTCTTACACATACTGTACATTAAAAATATGTTCCTGGATGCTAAAGGTACTGGCCTGTCCAAATATCAAAGAAAACAATACAAACAACAAGGTAAAATAATCATAACACTGAGTTGAGTAGGAAGTTACAGTCTTCATTATGATAACTACCTTTGAGGTTATAATTGATATTTGTCATTCACCTCTTTTTAATCACACACTGATATTTCCCAAATACCAGCCCTCTCCGTTGATCTACACTTCATCCATGGATTGGTCAGTCAGAGCCTCACCCATAATGGTCTGAGACCTTGGTTGTTTTGCTCTTGGTTGCTCTAGCTGTCCCTACAGTGTTGATCACTAGACAAAACAAACAAACAAATAACCAAATAAAAAACCCATGACTGCAATGAATCTACCAAGACCCAGAATCTCTCTGTTGCACCTCTCTGCACAGTGTATTCTGACAATCCTGTCTCCCTATGGTGACGAGACTCAGTCATGTGACAAGGAACCCAGCAAGCCAGTTGTGTGTGGAGCTTTATCTGGCAGTCTGAATAAGAATGGCCTCTGTAGGCTCATGTATCTGAATGCTTAGTCATCAAGGGGTGGCACTACTTGAGAAGGATTAGGGATGTGGCCTTTGGAGGAAGTATGTCACTATGGCTGGGATTTGAGATCTCAAAAACCTCAATCTAGGTTCACTGTTACTCTCACTGATGATTGTGGCTCTGGCTATAGAATTTTCTGGTCCTTCTTCAGCACCATGTCTTTCTGCATGCTGCCATACTTTCTGCCATAATGACAATTGATGAACTAAACCTTCAAACTGTAAGCCAGTCTCAATCAAATGGTTTCTTTTGTAAGAGTTGTCATGGTCATGGCATCTGTTCCCCTAGTGGAACAATAGCCAACTTTCCTCAAAGAATCAGCAAAGCCTTGAAGAAAAGTGTATGCTGATAATAACTTCTAGGATTTTGATGAGAAGATTAATTCTAATTCTTATGACAATTAAATTCTGTAAGACTGACCAGATTGAATGTCTGCATTACCTCATCATATTCTATGATCACTAGTTTGTTTGAATAGTGCTAATTAGTTGTACCTCTATATTTACAATATTCCATCAGGATATGCTGCAATATGTTTTTATGCATTCTTTAGAAATATTAATATCCAAACATATATTAAACTGAAACAAGATTAATTTAGATTTCATTTTTATTAATATCCTTACATTTAAAAAATATAATCATATTTTCTATATTGATATATAGCACAACCTAATACACATTAAAAATGAAACATGAGGGGCTAGAGAGATGGCTCAGTGATTTAAGAGCACTGACTGTTCTTCCAAAAGACGGAGTTTTAAATCCCAACATCCACATGGCAGTTCACAGTTGTCTGTAATTGCCAGGCATGGTGGTGCACACCTTTAATCCCAGCATTCGGGAGGCAGAGGCAGGTGGATCTCTGAGAGTTCAATGCCTGCCTGGTCTACAAGTAAGTGTGGGACAGTCAGGGATACACAGAGAAACCCTGTCTCAAAAAGCCAAAACAAACAAACAAACAAACAAAATAATTTTTTATAATTTGTTTTTTATTTCTTCAAGTTACATCTCAATCACAATCCCCTCCCTACTCCCCCCTCCAGTCCCATCCTTCCACCCTTTTCCCCCTCAACACCCCCATCCTCTACCCTTTTTTTTTAGTTTAAGGTATATCTTTTTCCCCCCAATAGCTCCCTCTTTCAATCCAACAAATGGTTCTTTCTCTTATAACAATAAATACAATACAAAACAACAGAAATAAATAATTTTTAAGAACACATGAACATAAGTGTTCATTTATTTACACACTGTATCAGCTATAGAATCCAATTCTGGTAATGAACACAAACGAGGCATAGTTATGATAGGTTAACATACTATTTTCCTAAAATTTCTATGACAAGTATGCACATTTTAGAGGCACTCATCTTTGAAGATGAGGACATGCATCTAAACATCTTGCAGTACAAATGAAGAAGACAGAGTTGTGTGAAGTTTCTATGATGAGAGCTCAAATCAGGCTGGTTTCCATTTTTATTAGAAATCTGCATTTACCTTCTGTTCCCTTAGAAGTTCATTACGTTTCAAGAAAAATGCAATCTGCATTGTTAGTCATTCTCCACCTTTCTATTCATTTTCACTAAGACCTGATAGAATATTGGCACAGAAAAAAAAAATGCTGTTTTCTTATTCTTGTGCAATTAACATCCCTAATTGAACACATACATTTGGCTTAAAGGCTTCCCAAGGAAAGAAGATGTTGAGCAGACACCTCCACTGTCCATTGATGTAAGCATAGAAAGTTTAAGGTTTGGGTGAAATATGTTTCTGTAACATTTGTAACTGTCAGAGAACAAAGCAAGGAACAAAAACTAGACACAAAGTATCTATTTAATTTTTATTTCCCTAAGATGCACAGGGAGCGCTCTTTCAAGAAGCTTGCAGTGTGAAGATTTGTAACAAAAATTCATTATTTTGATTATACACACTGAAAAAGTTTTATTAAAAGCCTATTAGATAATTAAAAACTTTAAAATCCTTCAGTCCATATTCAAAATCTTTTCCTTTGCCACTGAACCCAGAACCTGATGCGTTGTGGTTCAGTGTTCTGTCACTGAGCCACAATGCCCAGTGGTTCAAATAATTTTAAGTATTTTATGGAGCTGAGTATCCCCAGCTGCATGCTTTCTCTCTATTAGATTGTTTCTAGTACTTTAAAAACAACAACAAAAAAAAATCATCACATACTTCTGTTCCTGAACTACTCCATAGGTATCCAAAAATATTTCTTGCTTGATCTACAATTCAAGATCTATTTAATCTTCAACTTCCTGGGAAGAACAATATTTTAAATCTTAATGTAAGTGAAAATTTCTCCCAAATCTTAAGTAGTAAGGAAGAAGATATTTCATGCTGAAATTTTCAGGAAGCTTCAGTTATCTTGAAAAGATCTTAGCTAAAAAACAAAACAAAACAAAACAAAAAAAAAAACCTATCAAACCATTGGCAGCATCAGATACTTACAACATCCCTCCATGAATGAAATGTTAGAAAAAAATAAGATAACTTTTCTATGTTATTCCTTTTATTCTTGAGAAATTATCTAAAAGTCCCCAAAGTTAAGTGCTGGTTAATACAAGATGAAATAAGTAATTACATTGTAGAAACACCAATATACACTGATAAAGCAGAGAAGGAGTGTGGAGAATGGAAGGTTGTGTCCTAGAGTAACATTCCTCGCAAAAGCACATTAGACAACTGCAGACTGGCCAAGCGAGGGGGAAGCCAGGGTAAGGCACACTGGATGACAACAACACACTGGATGACAACACACTGGATGAGGCACTAAACCTGTTTTGGGTGTTTGCTGGGATTTGGTTTTTGTCTCTTCCAAAATTTCATGATTGTGGTGTTAGGAATTGAAGTTAAGGTTTTATGCATGCTAGACAAGTGCTCGGCCACTGAGCTGTATCTCACTTTTTGTTTCAATATAGAGACTCCTTCAATTGCCTGAGCTCGGTGTCAGCCTTTCTGGTAATGCCTATAACTATGGTCCTGAGCCAACAGGCTCAACCAAAAAAAGTAATGTTGA
>CAJQZJ010004763.1:2887591-2898202 GCA_907164525.1 Lophiomys imhausi
AACTATGGTCCTGAGCCAACAGGCTCAACCAAAAAAAGTAATGTTGATAGAGTTCCTGATGCAGTAGTGTCAGGAGCTCAGCCTAATGGGAGATATCTGATGGGCTGTGGACAGAATGAAAGAGTTTGATGGAAAAAAAATTTTTTTTTGCTTTGTCATTCTTCCTTTACTATATAAAGACAACAGTCCTCTGCTCCAAAGGATGCCATGTTCAAGGCACAATTTTATAAAGAGAGAGCAGTCTTTCACCAAACATATAATCTGCTAGCACCTTGGGATCCCTAATTACAGAAGCCTGAAAAAGTTGTATTCTTTATAAATCAGCCACTCTGAAGTATTTGACTACAAAATCACGACATGAAACAAGATTACGATTTATTTTACTATTTAAATTGATTAACTATTGACTTACTTCTTCATTTATTTTGAATGGCTAGTTTGAAGTGGCTCAGGCAATCAAACCCTAGGCCTAGCATATAAGTAGATGATGATGTTTAAAATTTGTTAAGGCTGAGTGTATTTATGAAGGGTAGAATATGCTTGTTTTGTAAGACATAAAAGAAGAAAATCATAAGATATAAAAGAGGGATATGACTATTGTAATTGCTGACTCTTCAAATCTTCCTCTCTGTTAAAAGCTACCAAAGCTAGTCAACTCAAATTATTTCTTGTATTTTTGGTTGTGAGCCTACCCTTTAACGGCTGAGCCATCTCTCCAGTCCTCAAATTATTTCTAAAGGAAAATTCTGTTTGCATTTCCTCAGTTACTAATGGGGAAAGGGTTGGCTACTGAATATTTCACATGATAGCAAACATTATTTATTTACGTGCATTGGCTCTGTCCTTATCTAAATTATTTGTGTGTTTATAAAGAATATACACAAAATATTGGTGAACGTGCTAAAACTTTTTGTATTTGCCTCCACTGTTAACAAATGTTTGATGATCAAGGACCTAATATGTTTTGAGTATTATTATGTACCTGAAAATCCACTGGGTAACTAGACAGTTGTAAACTGTTCTAGTAAAGATCTAACTAACCACACATTATAGATTATAATATATATATATATTTCCCTTTACTTATAGTGACTACTGATAGAATTATAGCTGCATGCAACTTCATATATCTGTTGTATCCTCCTGTCCCCCTAAACTGTGAAATTCTTGTAACCAAACACAATGTCTGGCACTTCACACATGCCATGATGCATAGTGGAATTAAAAATTGTTTCCAAAATAACAAATAATATTTAAATTACCTAAAAAACCCATATCTCAAATACATAAAGTTCAAAGATTTTCTAAAACATATTATTTAATGACTTAGGGACCTGGCAAATGACTGTTAGACTTGAAAAAAAAAAAACTAGTCTGTTTTACAAATTTTGGATATGGTATGCTTTCATTAAAATAATCCTAGAACAATATTAATAAAAATATAGAACTTCAAATCTAGTTTTAAAAGATATTCTTATAATTTCTAGGTCCCTAAAACACAGCTTTCTTGCAACCTTTTAGTTCTTATCAATAACAATAATAAAAACACATAATTAAAGTTTGTACCTTGTTTGACATGTCAATTAGTAAAATTTCACAATGTCATTGTGGCCAGAGTATTGCACATGATTAGCACTTTCTTTTTACTATTAGCTGTGCAAAATTTCAGAAGTTTTTGGAAAGCAATTTGACAGTATATGCCAACTTCTAAAAATCATCTCTTTTGACTCACAAATTCCAATTTTAAGAAAAATATACTGATCCAGTATTTAGTGATCTAGTACAAACAGTTTATATATTTATATTATTTCTATTAATTAAAAAACTAGATTTTATATAAAATAGAGAATAAGCACACATATTTTAATAAAGTCCTTTCTTGATAGCTATCAATAAATTTAGAGAATACTTTAACATGAAAAACTTCATTGCATTTTATGAAAACAACCAGCTTATAAGCCTAAAAAATGACAACATTCTACTGAAAATAATAATTCAGAAAAGAGTATAAGAATGATGAAAGTAATGTGATGTCATCTATGCAAGATATAATTCTATTTTTCAAAGATATAGCTCATAATTTTTGTTTAACCTGCCCTCCATGCAATGCCAGTGGGTCATAAGCACAGCCATGCAGGTGTTTAAAGATAAAGTTTATTTTATTTGTTGCTCATAACTAATATGGCTTTTGTCTCAAGGCCCTAGATCATTGTTTGCCTGGAGAGATAATTAAACACTTGTTTGGAACTGTACTGATTTTTTTTATTATTAATTCAGTTTTTCAAGTTGCATTCTGATTACAGCCCCCCTCCCTCCTCACCACCCAGTCACACCTTCCCACCCTTTTCCCCCCACTCCTCTCCCTCTCCTCAAATGAGGGGAGCCCCTTCATCAACCCACCCGGTTCACCAAGTCACAGTAAGGCTAAGAGCATCTGTCATTTTAATGCCACATTAAATGATCTCTGAGAATATCTTGATGCTAATCAGTAACAGAGCAATATCTGTGTAGGTTTCTGAAAAAGGGTAGGAGCATCTCCTCCCATAGCCCTCATTCTTTTGTGTGGGTACATGCTGGAAAGGGACAGTTGTCCCATCATGGAGTAGGTTTTCTCTACTGTCATTTTATAATCGAGCTCTGTGGTTTAACAATGCATGTCTCACCATGTGTTGGCTGGAACAGCTTCTCCTCTGGGTGGTCTTTAGAACTGTCTCTGGGGAGCATTGTGGACCCCTTGCCAGTCAAGTGTCACTCCACTGCCTCCTTGGCTTTAGGTAGATTTTTGTGGCCTTTTGTACAGGAATTCTTTGTAATATTTTTGGAAGTTATAATGCAATTACATGTTTCTAACCCCTTTCCTTCTTTAAAGTGTCCTATATATGCCACTGTGCCCTCTTTCAAATTCATGGCCTCTTTTTTCATTATTACATATGTGTGTTTATGAGTATGCATAAATATTGCTGAATATAACCTTCTCTAACTGTTTAATGTCACTTGTATGTGCTCTTCTCTGGGAATGACTATTTCTCCTGCTCTCAGCATTCTTAGGTTGTGTGTGGTTCTTTGGGTAGGGTTGAGGCATCATGGGTTTTTCCCTGTCCACTTCAGCATGCCTATTGTTGTCCTTGCTGTGCTCATGTTTAGGCAGTCACCCTTTATTCCATTTCTTTACTTTCCAAATCAGCCAGACTCTGAGCCATATCTTTGAGTCCTATATATGACTATATATATAGTCATATATCATAGTAGATTATGAGAAGTACCTTTAATATTACCCTCGTCTTTGCCTATCTCCTACACCAAAATTACCTCAATGTTCCATAATTCAGGCTATTGTCTGCTCATAAGCATGAAGAACTATGTGAAATTTTCTTTTACTTGCGAACTTAGTTATTTCTCTTCCCAATCTTGTCTTAACTTATAAAGGGTAACTTCAATGTCATAAAGTAGGATTCTGATCAATAAATCCAATAAATTTGTTGCTAGGATACTGAAGAAGGATGCTTTTATATAAATATAAAATCTATTTTATATATAAATTATAAAACTATTGTGATTTCTTCAAGTATAAGAGAAAGATTATAAAGTTATAGAAATGAATTTTGAAAGAAATATGAAACAAATATAACATATTTTGACTTAAATGATGGTTAAATAAATGTTTGTCAAATTTTCATCAAACTGTATATTTTTAAAATGTCATATTGTCTCAAAAATATACATAAAAATTAAATTTAATATCTACTCAGAGTGAAGTAATGTCTTTCTTTTTTTGTCTTACTAAATATTGCTGTATTGCATACTAGAGGGCTACATTAACAATTGTACATGGGCAACATCCCTGTGTATAATAACCCTTTCCTACCACTATGGTGCTTGTGTACCATAACCATTTTTCTTCCTCCCCTCACCCTCAGAAGCACCTAACCCATTTGCAGCCTTTAAATATTAGCCTATCCTCCTTGGATTTTTAGGTGGAAACATACAGTATCTCTGCTGTTTATGTAACATAATGTTTATACAGTTCTTCCATGTTCTAACATATGTAGGACTCAGTTCCTTTCACATACTTCTGCAACTTGGCAGTTCCATCCCCTCCACGAGGCCAGGCACTACAGCTGAGGTCACTGGTCCACCATGCGTGACTTTCCCCACCAGCGCTAACTATCCCTCATGTTCTCCTCTATCCAGTTGTCGTAGCTCTTTGGCTCAGCAGTGGACATTGCTTATTTAGACCCTTAGTAGTCCTGGTAGGCTGACAGTTATGGAGCTGAAGCAAAGCTGCTTGGTCATCCATGGCAAGATAAAAGTATTTAACATTTGCCTCCATTTATTAGTTTTAATGATTTGTTGATCTAATTTTGATTATGCCTCTGAAATAAATAACAAAGATAATATAAAATGATCATCTTATTCCCACTTCATATCTCCATGGAAAGCAATGATGGAATCTAAACAAGTTTATTCTGAACTGAGAGCTTGTAGGATGCTTTATTGGGAAGTGGTATGTAATATTATGCAATAAAATTAAAAAACTATGTATATATACATAAACAGAGCTCTTTTAAAAAGTCTTATTCCATCAATACAAGAGTGTGTATGAAAATTCCAAGACATAATAATAACTTAATGTCTTTGTGTTTGTGGAACTGGTTGAAGACCAGGACAGTTGGAGATTCTTAATAAATACTTAAAAATGAAGTTATAAATAGAATTATAAATCATTATAAATTATAGTGTGTATTATTCCTTTATTTTAATAAGTGGAGATGACTAGGAGTTTGTATTAATGGTATGCACAAGAGAGATATTGAGATAGAATGTCCACAACAAATTGACAGAATCAAGTGTGGATTGATTAATAATAATTGAGATGGTAATATAAATAAATCTAGAGAAGAGAATAAGAATAAAAAGAAAAACTAAGTTAAAAGAAATCAGGAGCAATATTTGATCCTAAATAAAAGGATTAAATAAATAGAACAAGAGACATAAAAAGTTTTCAGAGCTTTATTGAAACTAATTCTAATTTTGTTCACCAGTCTATCTTTCTTATACTATAAGGACGAAAGAGTTAAGAAGCTAAGGGAACTTAATCATGCCAGAGGTTTGATGCTACTATTAAAACTATTGAATCTGTGAGTGTATGTGATGGCAGAAAGAGAGAGAAAGAGAGAGAGAGAGAGAGAGAGAGAGAGAGAATAACAATTACTATTTTGTAAATAATATTTTCTATATATCACATTTGGATCCATTACTCCTTGTCAAAGTAGCTGGCTTCCTTTAGACAAAAAGTCACTTGTTCTTGGTTCATATTTTTAGATCCAGCTGACTGTATTGCAGATATTTCAAAGCTGTTAAAGATATTACATACCATTACCATAGTAAGTGTTCAGAGAGAGGAACAAGATCCAATCCAAAGTAGTTGAATTCTGAGAATTAACTCCTAGGGCTTTGTGCTGACAATGAGATTATTTTCTTATTTTACTGCATATACCAAGAAGTAGGATGTAAGTCAAATGCTAATGGCAACAAGTTTGGCATACTGAAAAAAATTTATTTATGGATAGAATTAAGCCATAAGAAAGCAAATCTAATTGATAATATAGATTTTACAGCACAATATAATCCTTTGGAGCAGTATGAAGATAAAGATATTCACATACAATGTAGTCCCTACATAACTTTCATTTTATACTTTGCTGAAAATATACAATACTGAATATACAGAACCAAAATTCACATGCACATGTTAGGGTGAAATGCAACTTAATTATTATGAAGTTCAGCTTGCAAAAATTTAATAAATAAAATGGTCTACATTGCTTTATAACATGTTTGTATGCATCTAAAGTCTTTATAAACCATTGCTTTGCACATGTAGCAATCAAGAGGCTTTTATTTTAAGGACAGTAGACAAAAATTGCTAATGCATTTTACCCCAGGGCATTACTGCTGTTAGGAAACCATCCCAAAATAGAATACGCTGTGTAACTAAGAATAGAAAAGTTAGAGGTCTGAAGAAGCACACTGTTGATTGTTTCCTTATGTGGCTCACTCTTCTCTCTTTCCTCAGGTCTCTATTCAAACATCAACTTTAAGGTGGTCACTCCTCAGAGACTCCCACCCATCTGTCTATCATCACTTTGTTTTCTTTCTGAATATATTAGCATCTGGAATACATACAGATGGTTACCTTTAATTGTTAGCTTCTTTCCAGCAGAAAGCAAATTTCATGAAATGGAATCATTTTTTTTCTTTCTTTTGTCTTCTCTATGCCCAATGAATGCAAGACAGCCAAGTATATAACAGATGAACTAATAATGGTTATTGATACAGTAAATGAAGAACCAACCAGTAGGGTCACTGGGAGAAAGAAACATCTCCGAGGGATTCAGCTGCACCAAGAGATTCTGCTCTGAAGACATCTGAAGATTCATGGCTAAATTCTTCAGACTTTCAGTGTCCCATCAAAGGTCACGTGATGGCTTTCAAGGATTCCATAGGATGCTCTACTGAGGAAGAAGACAGAGGTGACTAAATTTCCTGGTTGGCTGTATCATGAGGGTACAAGAGCGGAACACTTGGAAGTGCTGCTTGAACAACTAGAATAATGGATTTCCTACTTACAGGGCCATGAAAAGTAAATACACGTGAGTGGGAGAAGGAACCAAGAGCTTGGCTCCAGAACCAGACACTTTTCCAAATAGAGATGCAAGAGCCAGTTCTCCAAGACAAGATACTAAGGAAAGAAATTGCAGCTTTTGTGTTGTGAGATCTCCTGTCTCTGGCTAAAAATGGCTATGGGATTAAGGATGTATACTTCAGAGATTTCTTGTGAGAATGGAATGGAAAAACTCATGTAGTAAGGCAGGTACTTGGAAGCACCCAATAAACACTAGGCCATTTACTATGGTGAGGGTAGATGGTGAGCAATGGTAAAGTCTAAGTCAGGGTCTAAAATTAGTACGTCTCTCACTGTTTCCTCTTCTCTTACACTAAACAGATGGGTGTCCATCTATTTACTGGAGGATAACACTCAGCACTCAAATGTAGTTTAGGAAGCTTTCATAAACATATGCATTTAAAAGCATTTTCTTGCTTGACCTTCGGTAGTACCTATAATTTTACTCTTGAACATTATTCATTGATATTAAAATACAGTTTTTAAAGAAGCACTCAAATTAAATAAATGATTCTACAGAAGGATATTACTTGGATTTTTTTATATGGTTAAGACTATATATCTGCCAACTACTTGGGAAAGCTCCCAAGCCTCATAATATTTTAATCTATTTAGGTTTCTGGGGTCTCCATTTTTTCTCACTGTCTGCTTATGTTCTGCATATTGTGGCTGTAGTGTAGAACTTCCTGCATCAACAGCCCCTCCTACAATCATTTTCCCTTCTCCTTTTTATGCTCCTCCTAAAATTTTGTAGGACATCTTAAGTGAGATTTCACAATTCAGATTAAAGTACTTTATAAGCCACTCAAAAATTAGATTTTATAGTTTTCATTCTCTGTATAAATTGCAGTGCTTCTGACCAGACTATGAGCATTTCCTGTTCATCACTTAAGTCAGAGAAATCTGTGAGAGGCCCAAAATGAGAAAACCAGGAAAGTGTTTCTTAAAACATTGGTGTTCTAATGTTTCTTAAAACATTACAAAAGGTAGAATTGTCCTTCAAGAAAATGGAATGTCTGTATTTTATAATCTAGGGGGAAAAGCTGAAGAAATTTCTCCTTGGAAAATGTCTGATCTTTATTTTTTTTCCAGATATCTTCTCTACTTACTTAAGAAGCAGAATTTTTTTAAATCCACAAAATAAAAGAAGGAATGCAATCATCTAAAAGGAACAAGCGAGTTTTTAAAATGATGCTCTCAGAAAAAAATTAATTAGTAAAGGCATCCAGGGGACATTTAAAATGGGAAAGCTATAATAGAGTACCATCAACAAAGGATATAGAGGGAAGCATGCCAGAGATTAGAAGTGATTATGAAGTCGAAACACGACATAGGAAGGGTGGGCTAACTACTTCTTAGGGACAAGAGAAAAGACGTGATCCAAAAAGGTGAGGGTTGAAATTCTTAATAGCTACTTTACCTCAGTCATTGACAAAATTACAATAGAAACAGGATGCTCAGGGCAATAGGAGTTAATGAGAAAAACATGTAATGCGGCAAAATTTGAAGCATATTCAGCTTTTAAAATGTCTAAGTAACTTGGAATATATTAAAATCAGCACAATACATGGTATTCATTGCAGAATACTAATTTCTTTGCAAAGTTAAAACTAGTAATAAAACCACTGCAACACATTCTAGACAAGTACAGTTAGCATTCAAATATTTCTTTCTTCCTAAATCACAAAAGCCTAACAGCAGCAGCCTTGCAAAAATCATCACTGCTCAGTGTCCTTGGAGGATTAGCTTGAGGACCCCTGAGGATACTAGAAGCCACACACAGTCAGATCCCTTATGAAAATTGTGTTTTACCAACATAGAAGTTATATGAACCTCCTATACATTTAAACCTGTGCTGCCTTAGTCATAATAGTTCATACAACATAAATACTATGTAAATATTTACTAAAAAGTATTGTTTAGGAATAATGACAAAAAAACATTGATAACTGTGCAGGTTCAACCCAGACACTACTTATGTATTTTTTTCTTTCATGTCAACATTTTCTTAGTGACATCCAGTTCCCCACCTCGCCCCTCAAAGATCTCAACTCATCCTCCCTTCTTCATGAAGCTGTTGTGAGCCTCAGTTAAATCTGTGGATGTGGATCCCACAGACACAGCAAGCTGGGAACTGAATAAAAACTGGAAAACTTCCACTGTCCACCCTCAAACACATATTAACAGTTTGATGATTATACTTTTAGGCCACTTTTGAAGTCCAGACACACGTCCCTAATACATATATACATGGCAGACATAATTTCTATTCAAATACAGGTATAAAAGAAAAAGCCATCTTTTATATTTTTTTTGTCATAGTAGGACTTGAATTGTATAATGTGCCCCAATCTTAAATTCCATGTTCAGTTCTTGGGATTGTGTTAAATAATATAAATCTTGGATTTGAATTATAGTGAGTATCAAGACTAAATCTGAGAAATGTCACCTAAGGAATCCTGTACCAAAAGTGGATGGGATCCACTTCTAGTGTTTCACTTTCAGCACATAAAGGTCCGTCTGTGTACCTTCTCCAGCTTGTTACTACTAGTCTTCTATACTGTATGTTTGGAGACCAATCTCACCTGAATAACTGCCATCATCTCTCAGTTACCCCATTGTGGCCTCTCTATATTCTATCCTCTTATTTGTCACACAGGAGTTGGAGTAATAACAATAATAAACAGCCATAAATCATGTTGACCATCTGCATATCACTTTCAATGGATTCACGTTACCAAAGGATAGTCCAACCCTGAAAGCCTTGCCAACATCTTTGTGGTCTGATCACTATCTGTGGGACTTTTCTTCTGTCACTTGCCCACATGGCTCCAAGAACATTTATTTGTGTCCTCACAGGTCCATTTACCCATAAGTCACACTCTCACCTACAAGCCTTAGATACTTCTGTCTAAAATAGCCTTCACAAATGTATTTCTCGAGTGTGTGTTTAAGTTAGTTTCTCAATGACATTTTTTTAACTCTAAAAGTTTGTTCTTGTTGCTCCAACATACCACATAGGTACTAGAATCTAAGATTTTTTTTTATTGTTATTAGTACTATAATGTAAGTTGTGTAAAAATAGTTTGATTATTACTGTTGTCCAAGTTTCCATAAAAGTTTCTGGAATATATTTTAAATAAATATTCTTTGAATGATTGAATAAACATGACAGATGGAGTGAATCACAGAATCTCCCAAAATTTGTGTAATTCATGAAATTGACCATTTATAATTATATAATTCAGTATTAATATAAAACAATAAATCAATCCTAACTGGCTCACTCAGAACCTAATAGTGCATTTTGGAAAGTGTTCCTTATTAGAATTTATGAATCTAGATTCTTTTGAATTTTGGATAATAGCATAGTATAATTATTCTGTGTGTGTGCATATGTGAAAATGGATCAAGAGAAAACTATGCAAATGATAGATAAATGATAGAGACAGACAGACAGAGAGACAGACAGATGTGGCTGCAAAAGAAAAGTGACGTCATCAAATTATGGTAATTGGAAGGTTCAGTGAAGGGTCTACTCTCAAGAAAGTAGGCAAGATATATAAAAAACAGATAGGACAGAAGCCAGAAGGTAGTAACTCTTCTAGGTCCAAAGGAAAGACGAGACCACACTTAACCAAAATCCAAGGAGCCCGAGATGAGGAAGGAATCAGGGAAGGCTCACTCGTCTGCCTCTCTTGGAGCTCCGAGTTGGGTTTTTATTGATCAAACTCATTTAAGTCAAAGAGCATGAGAAGACAAGAGTTTAACTACTTTGATCAGATTCAAAGGCCATAAAGAAAATAAAATGGGAAAAAGAAACTAATTATTACATATATTTCCAGAAACATTTTAACAAAACCACCTGAATGCATGCATACACACACACACACACACACACACACACACACACACACACACACACA
>CAJQZJ010004763.1:2898212-2914940 GCA_907164525.1 Lophiomys imhausi
ACACACACACACACACACACACACACACACACACACACACACACACATCACTTAATTCAAACTCATAAATTTCTATCCCACAAATATTTTACATAGAAATCATCACAGCACAAACTTTCCTATCTTAGATTAGGTGAAATTGTACAGCAAAATCCACAATGTGTTTATAACTGAATCTCTAATTTTTTCTAATTATTTTTAATTAAGAATCATTTTAAGGTATTCATATATCTTGTGTGGCTGAATATACCTATAGGTGAGTTATTGGGCATACTAGAAATGTAGCTTTTTGTTCAAAGGAAAAGTACCATAGATTTATAAAAACATTTTAATATGAAATTCCGATGTCCCCTGACCGACAACAGGGTTCTGCCCCAACAAACACATCATGAATTGAAAATACTGCCCGTCAAAAATTCATTTAACCAGCATATAGGATGTTTATCAGTCAGTTTGAAATTGATTTCTCTATGTCCCACAGCTGAGGTGTGTGGAGTCTTCAACAGTAGTGTCTTAACATGTAGTATGGATGGAAACCAAGGGTAATCATAATATCCTATGTTGTTTTTTGAGACTCTGAATTCTCCCTGAACAACAGCTCATCAGGAAATACCCCATGCCTTGAATTGCAATTTGCATTTTATAACCTATGTTTTCTGGGAGCAGCATTGCCTACTCATGCAGGGTAATTCCATTCAAACTCTGGGGTGTGTGTGTGTGTTTAAAATTGTATTTTGAGATTAGTTTACCAATTAGTGGGTTTCCTTAAGCGTTTTCCATAGAACCTTAGCTATGGTTAATCCATCTACTACTCCCTTCTTTTCCTTATCCACACCCTTACCCTTACTTAATCCTTTCACTATCAGTATCTTCTCTTTTCTTTCATTACATCTGTCTTCTACTATCTCTCCTTTAAAAAAATTGTGTTGTGAGATAGCAGGCTTCCACATTCTTCTATCTCTTCCTTTAGAATACCCTCTCCTCTGCTATTTCACCCATACTTCCATGTTCCTCCCTTTCTTAAACCTCTTTCATTCTAGTATCTAACCTCAATACTTTTATTTTACCTAAAATCTGCTGACTCACTGCCTTAAGATGTCCCCACACCCTAAAAAAGGCCCCTTTCTAGTTCCTTGGTTTTCACTTGTGCTCCAAGTTAGACAGCCAAAACAAAAGGTTTGAAGTGCAAGGTGTTCTGTAGGCTATTGCGGGAGAAAGGACACTAAAGGTCTTTTCTAATGTTGGACATGACATGCTGCAAATACTGAGCTGACACTCATGGTGTGCTTTCTGACGCAATAATGGTGTGACTGTTATGAAGAAACCAACAACTTTCTCATTGGATTTGAGGCCTGACCCACAGAAGAGAATTTCATGCCTTTGCTATAAATCTAAACAAAAGTCCACGGTTGGGGAGGTCATAGGTTCTAGGTAGTACTTGCTCTTTTTATTTTGCTAACTCAAACTGTCTTCTAAATATTTAAGCTTACACCTATAGACCAGAGCTTTACTCAGCCTTGGTCAGAGAACTTCTTTTCTGCAGTGGGTACCAGTCAATGCCAGAGATGCATAGATGGGGCAAAGGGCTAAGAATAAGAGACTAAGTTCCGGTGCTAACTGGAGCATTGCTCCCTCCCACCTCAAACAATGCCCAGAGAAAATCACTCAAGAGGAACCAGAAAGAATGTACAAAGTGGAGGTTGGAGAGTTCTGAGGAATGCTATCTTCTGGGCAGGATGCAGCTATTACACTCGTGAGTGTTCAGCACCTATGGTTACGGTCAAGATAAAGCCAGCCAAAATCTGGCTCTGAAGGTGGTCAACCATTTCTAGGCTGTGCCAGTTACTGAGTACAGTAGGCACAGCTCATACAAAGCATTGGAAAATCCAGAACAGTTAAAAGTGAAGCCATTTTTTTCTTCAAAGGAAGAAAATGTCTGACACTTTTTCACCCAGATGTTGTCTAACAAGCTGGTGATCTTTTCGCTATTCTATGGAGCCAGCTTTCAAGAACCCCCCAGTATCCTGAGGATGGCTTAGACTCTTATACTGAACTTAGTCTCTCGCTGAATAGAACCCATCCTTATGAAATTTGTTTCATGTCCTTTGCATCCTCCAGCAATTGAATCTGTCCTTATACTTTTTATAAATCCTTCCTCCCTAGGCCCTTGTCCTGAGTTCTGTTTACCAGCCAATAAAACTCATTCTTATTGTAAAGTTCAGGGGAGCTTTGATACTTTGCAAAGGGGTTTTTGATGTAGCTATCCCTGAAGATTTGTTGTGATAATTGTCACGTGGATACTTTTTTTTTTTTAATTTTTCCTGTGCTTCAAGGTGTAAGAAAACTAAATAATGAGATCATACTCTGAAAGTTTTTGACCCAGCAGCTTATAGAGTGATGCTGACCAAGTGTCTTTCTTCCTCCCACGGATCATTTCCTTGCTAGCCTTCACTTGCATGAACCCCGACAACCAGAGAGCTAGGGGAGGAAAATCATTCCTTTTAGAGGATGTGGCCACTTACAGGTTTCCTATATGTGTCAGTGTTCAGCCCCACACCCATACAGGTGTTGGCAGCACTAATTGGACTCAGAGGGTTATAAAAACAACAACAAAAGATAAAATGATAGGAGGAGGAATACTGGGGAAGCATGAGGTGAATTGGAGGAGAAAATGGGGATGGATATTATCATATTTCATTGTACATATGTATGAATTCTCAAAAACAAAGAAAAAAATTGAAATACTCAGTACTGGATGTAAAAAAGTAAAGGATTAATTTAGTATACTCAGCCAACAGTCAAGAATAGGCTAGAAACAAAGTGTGCTGTGGAATATTGATGTTCATTGTCAAGGTCATGTGGCTGACTGAAAGCTGCAGCTCACTGTCGGGATGAGCAGTGTGAGAGAATGTTGGGCCGGCTACCTAGCAAGTCTGCATAGATCAAAATGCAAGACTGGGAATGCATTACTTGTCACACTTGTAACATCAGAAAGTCAAAAGACATGTTAGGCCATACAGTGTTCGGGGCTACCCTAATATTATTTCGAGTAACAATATACAAGCCACTTAATTTTAAGCTGACACCCGTTTGATCAGCACTAATATCAAGAAAGGGGGAGTGATAAAATCAAGAAACAACATTTTAGATTTCTGCCACTTCTTTCTCCCTAAAGCTAATAGTTACCCTGGTTCTTATGATTATTTCCTTACAACCAAGTCTAGTGCTATTATTATGTTTTAATTTAGTACAAATAAATATAATTATATTTGTACTAGTACTAATGTTATATTATATAAATATGATTATACATTTGTTTCCTTCTGTAGCCTGTGTCCACAGAGGTTCCTCTATACAGCAACTTTTGCTCATGGTGTAGACATTGTTGGGATAAGTCCTCCACAAAAGTTAGATAATTCAGTTTGTGAGCATTGGTTGTATAAAGTGTGCGCTGGCAGAAGAAACATATAATTCAAATAGAAAGTTCAATACATTTACAGCAGTAATTTTGGGGCAAAGTTGGCAGATTTTTAGAACACTGGAGAGAAGGACCAAGGAAAATAAATACCCTTTCATATATGTACGCCTCTCACTTAATGTTCATTCCCAACCACCACCCCAAATCTAGGTGCTAGGTTTTTAGAATCACTCTGTAACTGACACTCGCGTCACTGGAAGTTACAGCTGTTGCCAGCAGAAGGGTCAGGTTTTCAGGAAAACACTAAGACAATGTAGAAATCCTCCCTTACATGGTTTAGATCTTTTATCTACAATCCCTCACTATCTAAATAAGTTATCTAATTTCTATTAGATCTGTTAACATATTTGCCTCTTGATTATGTTCTCTGGTAGTATCTGAATCTATTAACATTTTTCTTAATTAAGATTCAAATATCCTTGCTTCTTTAGATGTTTCATAGTTTGTCGTGATAGAAAGATGTCTGAAAAAACAGTACAGACTGGACAAAATATTCCCAGGGAAGGGCATGGGTCTCCTCCTGACAGATACCCAATAAGGTCTGAGTTGATCTAAGCTGCTTCTAAGCTAGGGTGAAACACTACTACAGTTTCAGTTAGACTCACTTCATGCATCAAACATTTTGGGAGCAGGCTCACAATTAATTTTAAGATGCTAGTAGACTTTTGAGTCTCCATACTTGTAAGACAGCTTTATAATTCTTCTTACAGCCTTTATCATTTGTAGATGACTGCCAGTTCTCAAACTTGCAGGAGATCTTTCCCTGCCTCCCAGCCCTGCCATATGCTTTTGATCCACTGGGGAAATTCACTTTATGCTCCAGGCCTCCTCTGCCATTCCTGCCCTGTCCTTCTCTCTCTCTCTCTCCCCATTCTCTCCTCTAGGTCATTTCAGAGAGCAGTTTCTGTGTTGTTGGTGAAGGCCTACTGGTCTCCAATGAATTTCAAATGTCCCTATAATTCATCAGCTCACAGAGGTAAGTAACATTTTACTAGGTGATATGCGCTTTCAAGAGGTTTCTCCTATCCTCTGACCTGGGTCGTGTGATTACTTGGGGAACTATATAAGAGCCGAAGAATTGATTTCATCTCTCCTATCTTATCTAGTTCTAAAATAACTCCCCTTTGCTCTTGCTATGAAAGTCCTGGTAAGGTACTGACTGGCAGGTATAGGACTTTCACGACTGTGGCTTTTCCAGAACCTTCTTCACACATGTGTTGGCATCAAATATTTCTATGAGTGTGGTTGGTCTTCCTTTCCTCATTTATGAAGAATGTTCCTTCCACCAAAAAAGAGTCATGAGGAGTTCTTCTGAGACAGATTTGTAAGTTTAAACATCCTCTAGAATGTACTGACTTCAGTTTGGTTTTTTTTTTTTTTTTTGGGGGGGGAGGGCTCAGTTATTAAAAAAGAAAAAAAAACAAAAAGTCAAATGACCTGTTTGTTCTCACTGTAAGGGTACAAATAATCAGTTTAGAATGATAGCACTTTACAAATACTCATTAGGGCAGCACTGTATCTGTAAATTGACTTTTAAGGTAGCTCACACCTGTTATCCCAGCACTGGGAGAGTGACAGAAATCTCCCAGATCAAAGAACCAGATTCAATGCAGAGTCAGTCTCAAACACTAAGAGTAGGCAAAACTCCACACTATTTAATTTAATTTTTTTTTTTACCTTTTTGAGGATTTCTTACACGAGTACTGGATTTACATCATTTCTACTCTCCAACCCTCCAACTCCTCCTGTATCCCTCCCACAGTTTTTTCTGTGATTATTATTGTTACCCATGCACATACCCCAAACTGAGTTCATTTGGTGTTGCTTGTATCAGAGGGCTCATTCCTGAAGAAGACTGATTTTCCCTCTTAGCCCACACTGATTGCCTACGGCTCTTCATCTGGGGGGAGGCCTTGTAAAAGTTTGCTCATCCACATTGGTTTGTCAAATGATCAAAACCTTATTCTTAATCAGATTAAAGCATTGGTCCATTTATTAAGACATGCTAAATTACAAGTTCTGGGAATAATTGCTAGAACTTTGGGTGGTATTTTTGTTTTATGAATGCATTTATCTGTATTTCATATTTTGTATAAATAACCAGCATTATAAATGCTATTGCAAATTATAAACCTAAGGACATTTGGCTTTGACTCCCACATTATTTCCTGTGGCAAATTGGACTGGCAGTAACTGGAAGTACTGAAATGTTTCTTTTCCTTGTCATTTTTATATTATAAAAAATAAGAATCCATAGATTAGGAAAGTTGGAGGTTGGTGGTAAAACACTCAAGGATTTATTCCTTGTCTGATATGGATAATACCCCCAAGCAAAACAAAGAAATTCATTGTGAATAAGTAAGCAAGAAGGGGCTTCTGTAACAGAAATAAATTGTGAGAGTTGGGAATAGAAAATTGTGCTTTTGTAACTTCAAATGATCCACCATTCAAGAATAAAGCATCCATTACATTTCATCTTATTTTCTCTTACTAGAATCCTTGACCCTCATTTAGTGTGTGCACAGTTATATGTTTGTGAATGAATTAAATACTTTATAAATTTTAGAAGTTAATTTGTAAGCAATTGACTTCATCTCTCTGGGTTTTAGGATTTATTAAACATTTACTGAGATATTTCTTGAGTCACTTCCAAATCTATTATTTCAGTCTTCTGAGTCAAGTTATCTCATAGTGAAATAACATTTGGAGAAAAATTATTGTCTTAAATTGCGCTTTTAAAAATGTTATATCTGAGTGGTGAACAGTTAGTGAACTAAAAGCAAAATTTTTGGCTTTTTATATATAATATTTTTGACCTTTTATATATAATATAATGAGGGCCAGAGTGATGGCTCAGTTGGTAAAGTACTTTCAGTACAAGTATGAGGGGGTCTTAGTTCAAATCCTTTGAACCCATATAATGAGGCAGGCATCACAGTATGCTTGTGACCCCAGTCCTGGGGAGACAGAGACAAAGAGGATCAATGGAGTTCCTTGGGCAACCATATTGGCTGAGTTGGTGAGCTTCCAGTTCAGCTAGATATCCTGTCTCAGGAAAGAAGGTGAGAAGTGGTTGAAAAAGACATTCAGGTCAACCACGGGCCTCCATAAATCCTGTATACTCCACACATGTGCGCAAAACAAATGTGTAGACACACACACACACACACACACACACACACACACACACACACTGCACCAAAATGACATGAAATTAAGGTAATGCAATGTCTTATTTCTATGAATAAGTTCTTTTTGTTTCTTTGTTCATCTTCAGATACAGGCAGAGCTACTAAGTATTCTAAAATGACTGAAAAGGCAGAACCTTAACTTTTGAGTACTGAATGTTGTTAACATTTATTGCTAAGTGCTGAAAGTGGCCGAGTAGTTGGACACTGAATTTAATCCAAGTTCAGAGAACTGCAAGGATGCCTAAATATCAAACAATGGACTTGCAGCCAATGACCTCTTTAAGCCATTTCGAATGCATTTGCCACTACCTGGCTTGCAGATTCCTCTCCCATGCATTCTCTCTCTCCTGTTTTCTAAATGCCAGTGCAGTAATTGTGAGTTAGGTATTATGCAAAATAGCCAGACACTGTTTTGTTTTTTTGTTTTTTTTTTCTGTTTTCCCTCTGTGAGTTTGGCCTCCAGGGAAATGTTTCATTTAGATTGCAACATCTCCCTTTAAGAGACATAGACAGAATACCAAGAGTTCAGAGGAGAGCCACAAAGATGATAAAGGTTTCAGGAAATAAGACCTATGTGAGAAGGTTAGGGCAAGTGGACATGTTCTGTCTGGATAAAAGAAGACTGGGGGGAAACATAACTGTCTGCAGATTCATTAAAGGCTGTTATCAAGAGAAGAGGGACCAATTCTCATTAGTCAGAGAGGACAGAACAAGAAGTAATAGGCTTCGATTCCAGAAGGAAAGATTTAGGTTAAATATAAGGATAACTTTATAACGATATGAGTAGTTGGGAATGGCACCGGCTGTCAAGGGAGGCTGCAGGATCACCGTCACTGGAGATATTCCAGACGAATCCCCATGCCCATCGATCAGGAATGACTTAGTAATAATAAAATCAATTCCACTGTGATTCACAGGAATAGATTAGTGTGCCAGCATAGGTCCTTCCAACCCAAACGATTATATGATTAAGATACCAGCACCCAAGGGGAATCGATCTGCACATGAGAGAGGGAAGAGAAATTCTTTACAAGCCGCAGTTGTAAATCTGAAAATTAAGCAATTCAGGATGTTTAGCCCAGGGAGAGCCTGAATCTGCTTAGGATCTATGGAGGCAGAATTAAATGGCACATCCCTTATTCAAAAATATGCACCTGACCATTGGCAAGCCTTCGATTTAAACATTGGTGTCTACGGCATTACCGATTCTCCTGGTTAGTATTCAGCTTGAATATACAAAACTAATATTTCAATTTATCAATAAAAATTAGGACCAATTTTTCTCATGGTATCAAAAATAAGAAACTAAACAGAAAATTATTTTTGGAAAGATACTCTTTCCAGGTTAGATCAGGTATTTTATAAAGAACGTGTTTAAGTAATATTTTGGCTCCATTCATACCTACAGGTTTTAGTTGATAGGCATGAGACTAATTAAAATACAGAATCTATGCCATTCAATACAGCGTGGATCAAATCACCAATTCAATTTTTTAATCTTAAAATTGATTTCTACATCTGTGATGCCCAGCGTGATTTTCAGAATCTCTTCACACCGATCTTTCCAGCACACTGCAATAGTTGTTCTGAATCTTTTTGAAAAGGTAGTATTTATTTTTTTTAGACCTATTTTTTACCATCTACCTTTCTAGTTTACTTTTTAGAGAGAAAGCGTGTGGTGCTGTTTCCTCTTGACTAGTCTGCGTTATTACTACCATCCCCACCATCAGGGTGTATACATTGGCACATCGACAGTAGATTATCCCTACACTGTCATGGCGATTATGAATGATGAATGGAAAAGGGCCCTGTTGGAAGAAGAAAGGTGCAAGGGCAGGAGTGATAATGAGGAGCCTAGTACCAGCCCAGCATGCACAGTGGTAGGCATTTCCCCCTAAATAAAAACTCCAAGTGTACTGCTCTGTAAACTGAGAGTCTAAATGGGAGAGAGAAGCCTGGACAGATGATGTTTTTCTGCTTAGAGACCTTTTATGTCTCCCCAAACATTAAAAACTAATGGATTCCTGAATTTAAAGCCTTTCAAAGCTTCTCGTTTCCATTTCCTGGCTTTATTATTTCGCCCATCTGTTGTATGCGTTTGTCTCACCCTCAGTCTCCAGGTGTCATTCTCCTGGACTGTTGAGTGATCTTGATTTTGTCACTCCCATTCTCTTTTGGCTCTAATTCACTTTTCATACTTGGCTACACTAATCCCAGGAAATGCTGGATCCCCCATGTCACTCTGCCAGTTGGAGAGTTTTTACTTTCCTCTGTAGCATCTTTAGCCCAGGTGGATTCCCTAGCACAGTGTCCCAAGTCATCTACTTTTCATCCTTTCATTTGTTTGTTCAGCTGTAAAGGGACACTGCTTCCTTATCTATTCTCTGTTTTCTAAGGACTCTGGTCTGTCAAGATATACTTTGATTTTTAAAAAAATATTTGGTGCTTGGTATGAGATGCAAATTAAATAGCATGCAGGCCTGAGTTCAAGATCGATCCACCTGTGGTTACTAACTATGGCTGAGGATAAACTGATAGTTTTCTCTCTAACTCAATTTCTTCATCTGTTAAATAAGGACAGCACTGCCATTTCAAACAATTATTGTGAAGGATGGATGAGCAAACACGCATGAGCACAGGGCAGAGCCAGACACCTTACACTTAGCAAACCAGCCTCAGTTATATTGTTGTATTGTTAATATTTAAATACACTCTGCTGGTTGTTTAAGTCCTGCTCCCTGTGTGAGGCTTTTCCATCTCATCCCCAATTTTGGAGTCCTCCTTTTTCTAATAGACTATTGCATCTTTATACTGTATCAGTTATATCCTGATACTTTTTTATATTTTACCTACACAAAGGATCAGTCTCCCAAAAACCGTTAAGGGAGAAATTGTACCTGTATCCATATTTGAAAACATCTTTAAAATTTTTTTATAATGTTTATTTATTACATCAAGTTGCATCTCCATCATAGTGCCCTCTTTCCACTCCTCAAGGTTCCACCCTCCCACCCTCTCCTCCCTCTCCCACTCATCCCACTCCTCCGATGTGGAGTGTCCCTACCAATCAGCGCCTCTTAGTCAGTTCAACAGTCAACTGTTTTTCTTTTCTTTTCTTTTTTTTGTTTTTTTTTCTGAAAAAGTCCTTTATTAAAGAGTAATTGCATATTTGGTTTATGGAAAATCTGCCATGTGACAAGCTCTGAGCACCTCTAATGTCATTCCACTCATGACTCTCCTCACCAAGCCCTGAAGTTATTTACAGATGAGGGAACTGAGGACCAGGGAAGGATAGCTCCTCTCCCGGCCTGCTGCTCCTGCACTGTTTAAGAATGTTTTTATAGAAAGAGCCATTTGTTGGACTGAAAGGAGAAACTGTAGGGGGAAATAAGATATACCTTAAAAGAAAAAAAAAAAAAAGGGAAGAGGATGGGGGGTTGATGGTGGGAGGGTGGGACTGGAGGGGAAATAGGGAGGGGACTGCAATTGAGATGTAACTTGAAGAAATAAAAAATAAAGGAAAAAAACTAAACTAAAAAAAAAAAAAGAATGTTTTTACTGCTGAGCTTTTCACATTCACCGCAAGTGACTCTGGTCCACTGAAAGGGCTTGGTCCTAATTTTTTTTTCCTTTATTTTTTATTTCTTCAAGTTACATCTCAATTGCAGTCCCCTCCCTATTTCCCCCTCCAGTCCCACCCTCCCACCATCAACCCCCCATCCTCTTCCCTTTTTTTTTCTTTTAAGTTTAAGGTATATCTTATTTCCCCCTACAGTTTCTCCTTTCAGTCCAACAAATGGCTCTTTCTCTTATAATAACAAATACAATACAGTACAACAGAGGTAATTAGGCCACAGTTATGAGGGTTATAAGGCTTAACGTACATTCCCAATGACCAGTCCATATGTATTTGGTACCTGACTTTAACATTCTACTATCTAAACATCTCCATGAGTTTAAAGGTCTATATCTGACTCAACATTCATACTAACTTGCAAAACAATTTTAAAAGTATCTTCTTAGATCTATAACACTCTCTTGACTCCTAAACAACTCAAAATTTAATTATGAGACTCTAGCTATCTGTTCTTCAACCACCTCAGAGACCTGAGAGGGATAAATATATCTGATTATTATAGGAAGTACAGGGCCTGCAGCTTCCCAAACTAAGAAATGACATACCAGTGGCTGCCTGGACAGTTCCCATTTTCTCTCCATACATTCCAGCATCGATCTTCAGTCATTTGGCCCCGTTTCTCTGACATCCTAATTTAAGTAACTACATTTCTTTTTTTTATAATTTATTTTTTATTTCTTCAAGTTACATCTCAATCACAATCCCCTCTCTACTCCCCCTTCCTGTCCCACCCTTCCACCCTCTTTCCCCTCAATCCCCTCATCCTCTACCCTTTTTTTTTTTTTTAGATTAAGGTATATCTTTTTCCCCTCAACAGCTTCCCCTTTCAGTCCAACAAATGGTTCTTTCTCTTATAACAATAAATACAATACAAAACAACAGAAATAAATAGGCCACAATTATGAGAGTTATATGGCTTAACATACATTCCTAATGTCCAGTCCATATGTATTTGGCACCTGACTTTAACATTCTACTATCTAACCATCTCCATGAGTTTAAAGTTCTATATCTAACTCAGCTTTCATACTAAGTTGCCTCACAATTTTAAAAACATCTTCTTAGATCCAGAACACCCTCTTGATTCCTAAACAACTCAAAATTTAACTATGAGACTCTAGCTATCTATTCTTCAACCACCTCAGAGACCTGAGAGGGATAAATATATATGATTATATAGGAAGTGCAGGGCCCGCAGCTTCCAAAACTAAGAAATGGCATACCAGTGGCTGCCTGGACAGTTCCCATTTTCTCTCCATCAATCTTCAGCCGTTTGGCCCCATTTCTCTGACAGACATTGATCGTAGAGCAGGAATTATGAAGGACTTTCCTACCCTGTCTTGGCAGAGCTAGGCTGTCGACTTACCTGCTTCCAAGTTTTGTCCTTTTTGGACAGCATTCTGTCTAAAGTTGAAGCAAGGGGTTTTTCTTTCCAAGAGATAGGCTTGCCACTAATTCAACCATCTCCCACTGGAGATTCTTCGATGCTCATCTTCTACTTGGAGTAGAATGGGGGTGCTGTCAGGTGCTGACATGTCTCGATATCAAAAAATCTTAAGTTAAGAAAACATCTTTGAATGCCATATTCCGCAGATCTCTTGAGGTTTTTGAAGACGCCCTATCTATCTCTTATATTTAGATAAGCAAATGTTGCTTGTCTGTTAGCAACTTGATTTCACCAACTGTCATAAACTGTTTAGGATAATTAAGAAATGCAAACTAATAGTCATGCAAGTGTGTCATTTTGTTAGTTACTATGACAGTCTATCACAGTTATTTTCTAAGCTACTCAGAAATCAAGTAACTACATTTCTCTAAGCTTATCATTTCAGAAAGCTTGAGGTTTCTGGTAATCTTTTTATGATACAAAGTTTCTCCATAATTTTACAGTCTGAAAGTGTGTTTCCAATGCTTTCTCCAGTAATGTATATAAAATCACCCCCAAAACAATATAATATGTTGAACATCTAAATGTCCTTCTTACTTCTCAAGCTTAATGCCAACCTCACCAGTAGTAAAATGAAAATGGAAACAGTGTGAAAAATAAATCAAGGTTTGATTATAATCAATGCATTAATAGAATATATTTTTTGCTTTTAAGGTCACTGTTGACTTTAGAGATCTTCAAATATATAAACAATATTTCTTCTCTTGAATTACTTGATAACTCAATGCAACCATTGTACAATATCTCTATCTGCCAGACTTCTCCCTGTAACTGTCTCCTCGGCTCCATGTGCATTACCGTCCCGAATTTCACTGTGTTCTGGCCAACATTCCTCATGCACTAACATAAATTTTTCCAAACCCTGACTGCTCTGCCTCTTTCTGCATTTAGATATGTATCCTCTACTTTTACACTAATTATTCTTCTCTTAGGAAAACTTTCTTTTAACTTATATTGCCAAGTCTAGATTAATCTTCATAGTTAACATCATCCTTTTATTTCATGTTATGTATAAAATTTTATAAAAATAGTTACTTCAGGCACACAGTTACTTAAGATACATTTTCCTTGTAAACTCAAGGAAGAAGGAAAATGTGCTAACCCACCCACTTCTGTATCTCCAAGGCCTGAAATATGGAGGGCTGTCAGTAACAAGCTCTTAAATAAATTTGAAAGGATTTCATTTAACTGGGTATTCCTACTAAAAGATAAGGCAAGAGGACAGCCATTTCTTCTTTCAATCACCATATGATATATATTTAAAATATATATAACAATATATATTGTTCATTATATGTATGAAATATATGTATACTATGTTTATTTAAGTATATATTTGATATATGAATATAAAAATATATGTGTGTTGGGATAGGAGGTGTGCAAGATGGGTGGGGTTGAGTACTTTTTGAAGAGATTGCTTAAAAATCTTGCTGACACTATGCTAAAATAAGATGAAAAGAATATGAAAACCAGCCAAACACAGAAAACAAAATAAGAAAAATAATTTGATTGTAAAAATTCAAACTAGAGAACTGAACTCATCCAATATATTCTGTAGATAATTAATGTAACTTTCATAGAGAAAGTATAGTAAAAACTTTTTTTTGTTGTTTATTTACGTTTGTCAATGTTGTCTTGGCAAGTAAGTTTTTATTAGTTAGCCTTATATACATTTTTCAGCCACTTAAACTTGTAGTTTTGGTGCTTATAACTGCTGTCATCACCATGATTTCTGGTTACCATAAAAATACTCTTTTGATCTATAGAACTAAACCTAACCACATACCCTTCTGCATTAGTGAGGCAGGTGTGAGGGGAAGGCACAAAAGCCAAACATTCGATTGGATCTAGGCATTTCTGCACTGTTTCTGGGATCAAATGACAAATTAGAAAATACCATGGGAAATATTCAATTATAATAATACAAAAGTGTAAGCTATCCAATAAAACTAATCAAAAATAGTACAATAGATTAAAATTACAAGACTTACTAAATTCTGAAAAACAAAACCTATGAAAAGCTGCTTGATGTGTATAGCCTACATTATCAAGATGAAGGTCCATGAAATACTAAAATAAAAATTTCTATATACTTGTTTATTTTTTAAAATCAACAATATATTTGCAATTTAATTAGCAAGTAAATTACATTGACTCAATCTACCTGAGAATGATTATAATTAGAAGAGATGTTATGACATTGTTGATATGACGTCATTAAAATAACCCAAACAGGAAAGGAAGAATAGCAGAGAGATAAGGATTTTGTGGCTCCGGAATCTTGACCCATGCTGAATGAAATGATGCATCTTTGAAGGTTACTCTCTATGAGTTTCATTTTCTTTTTTAGTTTTTTACATTGTATCTCTTTTGGTTGGTCTAAGAATGGCTACTTATACTCACTTTTATATTTGATTTCTATAGAATATTTTTATTCCCAGTCTATGTGTCCTTACTGATGAAGTACATTTCTACTTTTTACATTCATTTCATTTTTTTAGAATTTCATACATGGGGACTATGTACATTATTTTCATGCTGTCTTCTCCTCATCCAATTCCTACCATGTTTCCCTAGCTCCTCAAACTCAGGACCTCTTCTTTAATTATTATCATTTTACACACACACACACACACACACACACACACACACACACACACACATACAGACATGATTATAATTTGGTGAGACATTTTAGTGTTGTTTGTATGTGTATGTGTTTAACTGACAATTTTAGATTGGACGGTCTATCAAGGGGCTCATCCCCAGGGAAGAATATTCATTGCCCTCTATTAACAGTCATTAACTGCTTGTTCCTGTTCATCTGTGGGTGAGAATTTCTCCATTCACATTGGGATGTCAACTGGCATTGTCACTGTACAGATCATGTTGGGAGACCATATTGTGGTCTCCCTGTCATATATAGAAGATATTTTTTCACAGGAAGTGTCCTAGACTTCTATCTCTTACAGTCTTTCCATCCTTTCTCCACAATGTCCTCTGAGTCTTATGTGTAAGGGTTTGTACGCAGCATGCATGATGTTGAGTCCTGCTTTTGTAGTCATTCAGCCAATCTGTTGTTATAATTAGGGACTTTAGTCTATTGACATTCTAGGTATTGATAAGTAAGACTTCCACTATTATGTTAAATCATAGTTTGATCACATTTCAAGCTACAAAATAACTACCATAAGCATCAAAAAAACTTTAAATGCCATAAATGTATAGAAAAATATTCAAACTGCAAATAGTCAAAGTTTTCCTTGTTTGGTACTAATTATATTAGTAAAATTATATTTATCTATATATACATGTATATATATTTATTTACACAAAAATATGTATATTATTTGTTTATTGTAACAGAAGATTGTATTGTCATAAATTGATAACCAGTGACAAAAGTAATACAAATTGTCTAGAAAATAATTGACAATGTAAATCAAAGTGCATTCACTTTGAACCAACCATCCAAATACGAGTTCTTCAAAGAAAAGAGTGAAGATTTTTTGATATTGAGACATGTCAGAGCCTGACAGCACCCCTTATTCTACTCCAAGTAGAAGATGAGCATCGAAGAATCTCCAGTGTGAGATAGTTGAATTAGTGGCAAGCCTATCTCTTAGCAAGAAAAACCCCTTGCTTCAACTGTAGACAGACTTCTGTCCAAAAAGGACAAAACTTGGAAGCAGGTAAGTCGACAACCTAGCTCTGCCAAGACAGGGTAGGCAAGTCCTTCATAATTCCTGCTCTACAATCAATGTCTGTCAGAGAAACGGGGCCAAAAAGCTGAAGATTGATGCTGCAATGTATGGAGAGAAAATGGGAACTGTCCAGGCAGCCACTGGTATGCCATTTCTTAGTTTTGGAAGCTGGAAGCTGCGGGCCCTGCACTTCCTATATAATCTTATATATTTATCCCTCTCAGGTCTCTGAGGTGGTTGAAGAATAGACAGCTAGAGTCTCATAGTTAAATTTTGAGTTGTTTAGGAATCAAGAGGGTGTTCTGGATCTAAGAAGATGTTTTTAAAATTATGAGGCAAGTTAGTATGAAAGCTGAGTTAGATATAGAACTTTAAACTCACGGAGATGGTTAGATAGTAGAATGTTAAAGTCAGGTGCCAAATACATATGGACTGGACATTGGGAAAGTATGCTAAGCCATATAACTCTTATAACTGTGGCCTATTTATTTCTGTTGTTTTGTATTGTATTTATAGTTATAAGAAAAAGAACCATTTTTTTGGACTGAAAGGGAGAGCTGCTGGGGGGAAAAAGAAATACCTTAAACTAAAAAAAAAAAAAAAAAAGTAGAGGATGGGGGGGGGAGGGGGGGGGGGGGGGAGGGTGGGACTGGAGGGGGGAGTAGGGAGGGGATTGTGACTGAGATGTAACTTGAAAAAATAAAAAATAAATTATTAAAAAAAAAAGGTAGAGGATGGGGGGGGGGAGGGGGAGGAGGGTGGAAGGGTGGGACTGGAGGGGGGAGTAGGGAGGGGATTGTGATTGAGATGTAACTTGAAGAAATAAAAAATAAATTATTAAAAGAAAAAAAGAAATCTAATTGCAATAAACCTAAGTACAAAAGCAGAAAGTGGTGAAACATAGTTTAAGTGCATAAAAAAGAGATTTTAAAAATATGTAGTCTTAAAATTTTTCCATAACTTACTGTTATTAAAGAATAAAATATGGAACGTTATATATAATGTACGAGCACATATAATTATAAACACAAATGCTAATTATCTTGATTTTTCAAATTGCAGGTGCTTTGAAGGTTTGCTTTCTGTCAAAATGTGTGTGTGGGAAAAAACAAAAATAACATTGTCATGTTATCTTCAAATCCACAAGTGTAGTATATAACTCTGATTAGAGAGCAAATATTATATAATCCAATCAAGAGTATATGTGAAGTGAAACACAGTTTAAATGTAAATGACGTTTTCTTAAAATATGAGACATTTACAGAGAA